>OX637663.1:0-55138 GCA_951802225.1 Euspilapteryx auroguttella | reverse complement strand
TGTCTGAAACGTCAGAAAATAAAGAGTAAAATCCTATTAGTTAAGTTTTACATACATTCTTAGTATTGAGGGGTTTTCTCTTATATTCTTAAGTATCTGGATAGGATAGTATTCTTAACCGCCAAGCACAGACATCCAAGTGAACGCAGTAGAGCCGTGCCCCGAGCAGCCTCCAGGCGAGGCTGGGGCTACAGAGGGCCTGGGGAGCTTGGCGGACGTAGGGGTGTCCCCCGCGCCGCCTGCTGACCAGGAGCTACATCCCGGGACTAAGGTGTTCGTGTACTCGAGACCTTTTCTCAAGACGGGTATGTTATTTTAAATTAAGTACCTTTTTTTTATTTCATTTGTTTTTTTGATTAACGTGTTTTTTTTAGTTTGTTTGTGTTTTTTATTTAAATTTTTGTATAATTTTACTAATGGTGTGTGTTCACGTTGACGAAATATAATTTTCATCTTCTTCTTTTATATGTACGACGAAGTTAGTTTCGCCTGTATAGAACTTCAGACTAAACAGGATGTTTTAAATGTTGGTAAAAATTGAAAAACACACTTTGGCTCGGCAATCTTGAAATATTTGAACTTGTTGATTGATTCAAAATAGGATGAATTTTTCTTGTTTTTAACTTAGAATAGCGTTTTGTAGTATTTTCTTACCAAAGTGAAGCTCTACATAATTTGCCTAATCTAGTTTTCACTTTTGATGCCCGAAGGTAGTTTTATTTTTTATGCATACGATCAGTCGCTAGTATAAAGACAGGAATACCCCTGTTTTCTTTGACGTGACTTGTCATACAATAGTTAACCATGTCTTGGAAGCTAGTAAGGTAGTTTCGATATAAGCTGATTTCATTGTTAATAGAAGAAGAGGATTGCAATGGCAGCTTACAAATCAACGGCACAGAGGAGTCTACGGAGGAAGGATCTGGGGGAGGGTCAGTAAGGGGGTCGGGGGGGTCAGGAGGTGGTTCGGGGGGTGGATCTGGGGATGAAGAAGACGAGTTCGCGCGGCGCTGGCTTGAAAGAACTGAGCTCACTGTGGAAGAGCCTTTACCTGGTGAGACTTTTTACATTTTGTTTTCATTTTATACTACCCTATGCATACATTATATGAGTAGGGTTTTTATGTAATTTTTTTGCTCTTTATTATTATTAACGAATTGATTCGTTTAATATTTTTGCTTGAGGTTAGTCATGTTAAAACCCGAGCGCAGGTAGAGCTTGATAATGGCTTGTAACTTAAACTATACCACTTTTTTTGGTGGTAGAATAACTTTCTACCACCAAAAGAAGTTAATCTCGTGTGGGTAGCGTCACTTTAGCTCGCTGCCCTGCGTCCCAGGTAACTATAAATTATAGAAAATATGTAAATTAACAAACTTCGTGCTTATACCTAATGGTAGTGTAATTTAATTTTTTTTTTTTTTACTGTTAACTTTTCATTATGTTATGTATTTGTATGACACATTGGAAGAGTCAGAGTCTCCTAATACAGGTTTTATACTTAAAAGGAGACTCTATGTTGTATTGTAATGACAAAGAAGCTAATAAATTATTTATTTATTTATTTAGTGTGTCCCCCTCCTTCCTGCCTGCCCCTCTCCGCGCTCGCGCTCCGCCAGCTGTGTGGTTCATGTAGCATATTTACTGGCAGGCATCCTGCCGTGGTCGCGCGTGTGCTCCGCGCGGCGCTACTGGCTGTCTCCGCTAGAGGTCGCACTGGAGGCCATGCGGGGCTCCTCGGCCGCGCTGCTGGCCGCCGCGCGCCGCGCCCGCGCCCCCGACGAGCCGCTCGCGCCGCTCACCATGCGGCTCACCGGTACACACACACACACTCACACACACACACACACGCCTCACCTCTCGTCACGTAGTAACTTCACGTACGTTGCGGCAGGCACGCTGGACCCGGCGGTGCAGGGCGGCGTGGCCCGCTACGAGCGCGCGTTCCTCGCCCCGCGCCCCCCCGCGCCCCGCCGGCCCCCCCTCGACCCTGACCTGCTGGCGCAGCTGAAGCAGCTCATCCGCGAACAGATACCTATCCTTGAGTTTGGTGAGTATTATATACTTGAATTTTATTCATAGATTATCCAGTACGATTTCGTAGGAACGTTTTGGATTTTTCCTTTCCTTCCTTATTGCAACCTAAACATTTAAGTTCTGTAAAAGAAAAAACTGTCAGTCAATTTACGATTCAGCCAACAGTACAAGTGTACGCTGCTGCCATCCTTATTTTGATATCTACCAAATGAATTTGATACGTCTTGATTATTGAAAAACATTGATTGAGAAAGCTTATTATAATGTTAATGATTTAATGTCTTCTTTAACTTCATCCGCGTGAAAGGCAACTAAAAACCAACTGCAATATGTAATATCTTCCCCCCCCCAGGTCTGCAGGTGCACGGCGCGCGCGTGCCGCCCGAGCTGGAGGCGCTGCACGCGCACCTGGCCGCGTGCTACGCGCGCATGAAGGAGCACGTGCGCGACACGTACGGACTAGAGGTACACACACATACACACACACACACATTTCCCCCCCAAGGTCTGCAGGTGCACTCTTACCTGGCCGCGTGCTTCAATCGGGTGAAGAAGCACGTGCGCGACACGTAAGGACTAGAGGTACACACACATCTAATTTTCTGACGGGTGTCTCAAAAATTGTTTGCGAGACAAGCCTGTATACTCTCCGGAATGTGTCCAAAAATGGGAAAATTTACGAGAATATTGCCAAATTACGGTCGTCAAAGATTGTCGTCGTTGTCGTTCCTTTTTTTTATTTGCATTGATTTCGTAAATCAAACAACTTAATCCCACCAATTTTTTATCACATAAAATTCGTATTTCAGGAACTTTTAAGTCTGAATAAATTGCAATTTTGAAAAATGAAAACGTATAGACCTGGTTTTATAGTGTTAATAACATACTATCATTTCATGGCGATTGAAAAATATTTAGCAGTTGAAAAACATTTAATCTTTTTGTATTAACGCGTGCCCGGTACACTGTAGTGCTAATGAATTGATGATCTGAGTCAGGAGTGCCGCAGCCTGGGCGAGCCGCCGGAGCCCGAGGTGCACCTGCGCCGCGTGCTGGCGCGCCGCCCCGCGCCCGCCGCCCCGCCCCCCGCCGCGCCCCCCGCCCCGCCGCCCGCCCACGACGACGCCGCCTCCGAGTGAGTGCCCCTTTCTGGACATCGGTGGTCCGCACTGATTGCCACAAAGACAATAATGGTGGAGGGAATTTGCCGTAATTATCACGCTTAGCAAGCGGCTGGTGATCGCAATTCTTCTTTTTCTTCGTCGTACCCTCATGGCTGAAGATCGTGACAAATAACTAGGTATTTCTTTCCACATATCGCGATTGCAATATAGTAGTACGCTGCTCCCCGTCCTTCAAAAATTCCCTTAGTCGCCTCTTACGACACCCACAGGAAGAGATAGGGTGGTGGTGTTCCGTGCCACCGCGACACACACATGTTAAATATTTTACATCCAGTCTAAATTGACATACGTCAAATAACTAAAATGCTTTTTAGCTTTTTATAAATAGCACGGTCAGTGTTTTAGTATTTAATTAGTATAATATAATTAATCATGTTCCTGTCTGGTGAATGACGGACCGAGTTGCTAGTAAGACGTGTGTTATTGACCTTCTCTAAGTAAAATAAAAAATCAGTGCATAAAGTGAACCGTTCGTAAATAAATTTATATCAGAAGATTCAGTTAGATAAGACGAACAATTTCATCAATTTTGAAGTTAATAATTTTTACGTTTAATACATATTTTGATGTGAAATCATTACACGTGAATCGTTAATTTTAATTTTTTTGTGAATCAGTGACCTTGTGTGTTTTGCAAACAATAGACCAAGGCCAGCTTCAAAATTTATAAACAAATCCCGCTGCAATATGTGCAAGTATTCGTGTGCTGACGTCACAGCAAATTGGCGCAATTGTTAAGAGCTTAGATTTGCACTCACCGGGGCACCCCGAGTTCGAACCCGCCTGGTGTAAATGATTTTTTTTTTTTTTTTGAACTGGAACTTTCTTTTCTTTTTTTTTTTTGTTTCTTAATCAATATGGAAAATATAACAACTCGCCGCCGTAAAGCGTCTGCTGTAGATAAAAGCAATGACTCAGATACCAGCTATAACAGTATAGAGGAGGATATTATGAACTCTACTCTACTGGATGTGACTACGCGCAGTCTTCCAGATGCAACTTATAATCATCTAGAGCTCATCGAAGATCTGCAAACTGAATTAGAAATACTTAAAAGTAAACTGCAAAGCGCACATAAGGAGGTGGAAAATTTGAATCTGGAGAATACAACCCTTAACTCGCTCGTTGCGAGTCAAAACAAGAAAATCGAAATGCTGAAACAAATTGTTGAAAACCCGGCAACTAGAAAAAGTCCTAACAAAACACCACTATATAGACCTATTGCTATGAAGGCAGCTATAAACTGTTCGATGAGGATATCACCCATTCGTCATGAAAAAATTGTGACTTTAAATTATTCATCGTGCAATAATGGAGGACCAGAAGGTATCATCAGCAAACCGCTTACCAAAATCAGCACTGAAAAAACCGTATGTTCTACACAGACGAATATTCAATCAGTAAATAATCCGCAGCACCAAATTACATATGAAAGGAACAAATCTGACATTCAAGAAATTAATAAATCTATACTTGGAGTTCAACAAAGCCACGAAAAAAGGAAAGTATTGATACTTGCGGATCAACAAGGAAAACACATTCGTACATTGTTACAGACCTTACTAGGACAAAAATTTCAAGTAACGTGTTTATGGAAGCCGGGCGCGACGACGCGAAGCATTCTAAGCACTTACCAGAGCGACATTTTAAAATTAACAAAAAGCGATTACCTTATATTACTAACTGGATGTAACGATACTAACCCATATGAATTGCAAAGTTATTTAAGTCGCTGTTTGTATAATTATGATAACACTAATATAATAGTTACTGAGGTACCTTATAATAGACAAATCAATGTATCGAAAATAAATAATCTATTTAAATTTACTGTACAACAACACAAAAACGCATTCTTTATAGAGCTTTGTATTAAACATTATATGACTCAATGGCAAAAACTTAATTTTTTATCAGGATCTATATTTCGAGAAATCTTACGTTTAGATTTCTTATTCAAGAAAGTTAATTATCATTGCTCAGTAACAAAAAATAAAATAAAAATGGTCGATTCTCAGACTCAAACTGATATAGATACAATATCCACTGACATAAATAATGCTGAAACTGAGAATCTTTTTCGTTAATAATAATAAATCTAATTCTCTTTTTGTTTACAATAAATTATTCTTACTTCATCAAAATATTGATGGTTTAGTTAGCAAATTAGAAGAACTAATAGTAAATATTGAAAATCTTGAGGATAGTGGAAGCCCGCTAGACATTATCTGTATATGTGAGCATAATATGAAGCGTGGCGATGAAAGTCATCTGGATATACCAAATTTTTCTTTGGGGGCTAGTTTTCAAAGGAACAAACGTAACGGTGGCTGCTGTATACTTATAAAAAAAGATCTGAAATATAAAACTATTCCAGATATAGCTAAAATTGGGATAACTAATGTGATAGAATGTTGTGGACTTTATTTAGTAGAGCATAATATTACAGTCATATGTATTTATAGAATACCGATAAATAATAGTAATCATTATGAAATGTTCTTTAATGTCTTGAAAATTTTGCTCGATAAATATTGCACAGACAAGGGAAATAAAATTATAATGTGCGGGGACTTTAATATCAATATGCTGCATGACAAAAATAAATATACAAAATTATTGAAAAATACATTAAGTGAATATAGTCTAAAACTAGAGGTCAAACAAGTCACTAGAGCAATAAGTGGTACTTGTATTGATCTGATATTTGACAACATTAGAGGCTGTGAAGTTCAAGTAATAGATTTAGCTCTCTCTGATCATTCGGCCCAATTGATGAAATGCCCAGTTAAGAAGACCTGTAAGTTTCCATACTGGTACAGATATCAACGAGATTACAGTGTAGAAAATATGGTAAAATTTCGAGAATGCCTAGAGAAATTAACATTCTTTGATATTTACAATAATAACAATCCAGATGAAGCATTTAATGAATTTCATGATTTGTTTCAACTCTTCTATAATCTGTGTTTTCCCATAATAAAGAAAAAATGCTCCATAAAAAAGAAACAAAGATGGATTTCAAAGGGAATAAAGAACTGTAGTAAGCGTAAAAGACAACTTCTCATAGCATATAGAAGAAATTCCAGCATACATAACAGAAATCAATTAAAAGCATATAGCAAAAGACTAAGAAAAATAATAAAGCTTACTAAACTTTCACAAAATTTGCATTCGCTATCCCAGTCAAGAAATAAATCACGAGCTACTTGGCGTATTATTAACAAAAACAAAAATAATTTTCCTAATGATAACATTGACAGAATTAAAGTAGATGGTAAAGTATATGACAATCCTAAAGACATTGCAGAGAATTTTAATAATTATTTCATAAATTCTATAAAACAAAGCACTGACATTTATCATAATTATAAATACAATAATCTTATTAATAATAAATTATCTAATTCTATTTTTTTCAATCCTATTACTCCTGATGACATAAATATAATAATAATGAACCTTAAAAATACTAATAGCACCGGATATGATGAAATAACCACTAAAGTAATAAAATATGTTTCTGACAAAATATCACCTATACTTTGTTATATAATAAATCTTTCCATAGAAAAAGGCATATTTCCCAGCAAATTAAAAATTACACTTATTAAACCGCTCTTTAAAAAAGAAGACAAAGAGGATATGAATTTCTACCGACCCATAGCACTTATTTCAATCTTCTCAAAAATATTTGAGAAAGTTATATACAAAAATCTTTACAATTACTTTGAAAATTATAAATTGTTTTCTGAAGAGCAAAAGGGTTTTCGAAGAAATAAATGTATTAATAAAGCTATTTATGAATTCCTAGCTAAAATTATACAATGCAAGGACAGAAAAGTCGATGTCTCTGCCGTTTATATGGATATGACAAAGGCTTTTGATCATGTCCAGCATAGTCTTCTTCTTCACAAACTCGAAAAATATGGTGTCAGAGGAAATTCACTCGAATTATTAAAATCTTACCTTAGCGGAAGAAGTCAAATTACACAAATAAATAGGATTGATACCGATATTAAAACTGAAACATTATATCATTCTGCATCAAAATTTATAAAGCAAGGTGTGCCACAGGGTAGCGTTCTAGGCCCACTTTTATTTTTAATTTATATAAACGATCTACCTAAAATTTCTCAATTTGATACTGTTTTGTTTGCAGATGATAGTACTATAATATTTACTGATGACATAAATGATAATCATGGCGAATATGAAATTAAAATAACTAATTGTTTGGAAAATGTTATTGACTGGTTAAAATGTAATAATCTTATTCTTAATGTAGGTAAAACAAATATTATGCACTTCGTAAATAATAAGCATTCTGACTTAAGCATTCATTATAATGGTGAAGAAATTAAGAAAGTTGAATGCACTAAGTTTCTGGGCCTTTACGTAGATTCAGAACTGAATTGGGACAAACATGTAGAACATGTCTCAAAAAAACTTAATTCCTTCTCATATGCGCTATATCACCTGTCCAAAGAAGCAAATACTGCAGCACTTTTAATGTCATACCATGGTTATGTTGCTTCAACCATCCGATATGGTATTATATTTTGGGGAAACTCCAACAACTGGGAATTAGTTTTCAAAGCACAAAAAAAGTGTCTTAGAACCATTGCAAGGATTCAGATACCAGAGACTTGTAAACCACAATTCATAAAATTTAAGTTGCTAACAATGCCAAGTCTTTACATATTTGAGGTAGGATTGTTTATTAAAAAATATATGGGAATGTTTAAGACATTAAGGAGCCAAAGAAGACAGAATGTTTTGCAATGTACTCCCCTTAACTATGTCAAAAATTGTAAATCTGTATTAGGTATGGCTCCAAAGGTATTTAATAAACTTCCACAAGACATTAGAAATATCGAATGTTTGCACAAATTTAAAACTGCTTTATTTAGTTTTTTAGTCGAAAAAGCTTATTATAATGTAACTGACTTTTTTAATGATGACATAGCTGATTCAATTTATTTTCCAAAGTAATATTTAAGATTATTATTATTGTAGTAAGTACTTATTGATTATTAAATTTTCTTGTTTTTTTTGTACATACATGTATAAAAATGCATGATGCATGTTAGTATAGTTTTTTGCACGCCAGAAATGGCTAAACATGCTGTACTTACCGCTTAAAACTGATAACCATCTTTTATGTCACGTGTGTTTTGCAAAATAAATTATTTGATATTTGATATTTGATATTTGATATTGTCTGCCCGCAGCGCGGCGGCGCGCGCGCACAAGTTCTTCAGCTTCAACAGCGCGCAGTTCAACCCGCTCGCCAGGTCGGTAGTAGTTGTAGTTGTCTGTGGGACCGCCCCTTTGCATGTGTATTGTTAAGGCATTTGTCAGAAAATTTATATTTAAAAACTCACAATTTAAGTAGTAGGAGGCGTGGATTTTCCAAAAATAACTTTTGATATTAGAAAAGCTTTTTCCAAAATTCAAATTTTGTATCATATTAATAGTAACTTCCAGGAATCTCAACAATGGGTAATCTTTGTATAAACGTCTATCCATTTGTATTCAATTATTAATAATATTTGCAACCTGTAACTGCTGGGCAAAGGCCTCCTTCCCCTTTCTCTACTAATAATAATAACTTTCTATCCGTATTTATTAACTTAATCTTCTTACAACAAAATATAACAGAAAACTTGGAGAAAATGTTAAACTTACACTTAATTTTTTTTTTAAGATATACTATACAGATGGTAAAAAAATAAAAGTGTATTCTATTCTAAATGAAGTTGTAACTAAGAGTGTTTGTGTGGCAGGTACAGCGGCGGCGCGGGCGGCTACTTCAGCACGCTGCAGGCCGCGCCGCGCCGCCGCGACAAGCGCCGCGCCCGCAAGGTAACGCCGACACGAGACACACTTATTATCAATATACAGGGTGTTTCTGACAAGGGGGTAATAAATCAAAGGGGGGATTCAGCTCACCATACCTAACAACTTTCCCGAAGCAACATGGGTCGAAATCTCAAAACGAAAATCAGCCGTCCCGTACATTGACCCCGTCAGCTGATCGAACCAATGTATGGAACAGCTGTTATTTTTTTTGCGATTTTGACCCATGTTGCTTTGAGAAAGTTGTGAGTTATGGTGAGCAGAATCCCTCCTTTGATTTATTACCGCCTTGTCAGAAACACCCAGTATATAAAACTCTTCCGTTACTGACTGACTGACTGACTGACAGACAACGCAGAGCCGAAACTACTGGGCGTAGCGGGCTGAAATTTTGCATGTAGGTTCCTTAAGGAGTGCAGGTGAGCACTAAGAATGGATTTCCCGAAATTCCCACGGGAACGGGAATAATCGGGAATTTTGTGTTTATGAGAAATCTGCGCGGGAAAAACCGCGGGGCAGCCTCTAGTTTACACTAAACTTTGAAATATTAATGGCATTATGAGCTCACTGAATTTTACACTTAAATAACCAAAAATATTTCACTAACCCCCCTAACCAAGTCAGATACCCTTTACAACTTCTACTAAGCTGATCGTCTTCAAAAGGTCATGGTTACCTTACCATATATTTTCAATATCATTGAAGTAACACAGTACCAAATTTAAAATCGATCGGACATAAGGAAGCTAGTAAGATTAGATACAAGTTAGTTTTTTTCGTCGGGGTAAAAAAAATTAGGATAGTAAAGTCTATTGCGCTGGGGTTCGACAATCGCCGTATAGGCCAAAGGTCGACGTGCATTCTTTTTGTCCCTTGCTATCCGTACATGTAAAATGTGTGTGCTTGTTTGTGTGTAACAGAGCGAAGTCGTAAGCGGCGGCTCGGCGAGCGGCAGCCAGTGGTACACGGCGCCGCTGGTGGCCCCCTCCCCGTCCCCCGCCCCCGGGCCCCTGAGTCCCCCCGGGCCCCTGAGTCCCCCCGGACCCCTGAGCCCCGCGGGCGCCTCGTCCGTGTCGCTGGACTCGTCGCCGCTCAGGGAACTGCGGCAGGACGTGAGTACACACGACTGTATACCATTATTGAGAACTAGCAAAAAAGCTCTTGAAAATGTTTACTGTGCTTGGATTACATATAACCACCCTCCTTTACACCCTCTTTTGACGCGTCCTGCGCACAAAACCGGTTGCGCGTAAAAAAACATGCGACCGGGTAACATGATCTCAATCAATCAACTATTCATATTGTATACGTAATGGATCGGATGTATTTTTTTGCGATTTAACTTATTATAATGTATGGAGAGCTGATTAACTTTCCACACCTGCACGTATCTATTGAATTAAGGCAGCCCATTGATGCAAATTCAATCTGTTTGTACCCTGAATTTATTTATGTACTTTTGTATCTTACTTTGTATGCAATAAAGTGTTTTCTATTCTATTCTATCTAAATAAGCGGTGTTCTCAGCTGGTGCCGGCGCGGCCGCCGCGCGCCGAGGCCGAGCGCCGGCTGTCGGCGCGCGCCAGCAGCCTGCTCGCCGGCTCCAACAGGGACTCCCTCGGTACGTACAGTACAACATACACTAGTCACTAGGTCATTGTCAGCTGGTGCCGGCGCCGAGGCCGAGCGCCGGCTGTCGGCGCGCGCCAGCAGCCTGCTCGCCGGCTCCAACAGGGACTCCCTCGGTACGTACAGTACAACATACACTAGTCACTAGGTCATTGTCAGCTGGTGCCGGCGCCGAGGCCGAGCGCCGGCTGTCGGCGCGCGCCAGCAGCCTGCTCGCCGGCTCCAACAGGGACTCCCTCGGTACGTACAGTACAACATACACTAGTCACTAGGTCATTGTCAGCTGGTGCCGGCGCCGAGGCCGAGCGCCGGCTGTCGGCGCGCGCCAGCAGCCTGCTCGCCGGCTCCAACAGGGACTCCCTCGGTACGTACAGTACAACATACACTAGTCACTAGGTCATTGTCAGCTGGTGCCGGCGCCGAGGCCGAGCGCCGGCTGTCGGCGCGCGCCAGCAGCCTGCTCGCCGGCTCCAACAGGGACTCCCTCGGTACGTACAGTACAACATACACTAGTCACTAGGTCATTGTCAGCTGGTGCCGGCGCCGAGGCCGAGCGCCGGCTGTCGGCGCGCGCCAGCAGCCTGCTCGCCGGCTCCAACAGGGACTCCCTCGGTACGTACAGTACAACATACACTAGTCACTAGGTCATTGTCAGCTGGTGCCGGCGCCGAGGCCGAGCGCCGGCTGTCGGCGCGCGCCAGCAGCCTGCTCGCCGGCTCCAACAGGGACTCCCTCGGTACGTACAGTACAACATACACTAGTCACTAGGTCATTGTCAGCTGGTGCCGGCGCCGAGGCCGAGCGCCGGCTGTCGGCGCGCGCCAGCAGCCTGCTCGCCGGCTCCAACAGGGACTCCCTCGGTACGTACAGTACAACATACACTAGTCACTAGGTCATTGTCAGCTGGTGCCGGCGCCGAGGCCGAGCGCCGGCTGTCGGCGCGCGCCAGCAGCCTGCTCGCCGGCTCCAACAGGGACTCCCTCGGTACGTACAGTACAACATACACTAGTCACTAGGTCATTGTCAGCTGGTGCCGGCGCCGAGGCCGAGCGCCGGCTGTCGGCGCGCGCCAGCAGCCTGCTCGCCGGCTCCAACAGGGACTCCCTCGGTACGTACAGTACAACATACACTAGTCACTAGGTCATTGTCAGCTGGTGCCGGCGCCGAGGCCGAGCGCCGGCTGTCGGCGCGCGCCAGCAGCCTGCTCGCCGGCTCCAACAGGGACTCCCTCGGTACGTACAGTACAACATACACTAGTCACTAGGTCATTGTCAGCTGGTGCCGGCGCCGAGGCCGAGCGCCGGCTGTCGGCGCGCGCCAGCAGCCTGCTCGCCGGCTCCAACAGGGACTCCCTCGGTACGTACAGTACAACATACACTAGTCACTAGGTCATTGTCAGCTGGTGCCGGCGCCGAGGCCGAGCGCCGGCTGTCGGCGCGCGCCAGCAGCCTGCTCGCCGGCTCCAACAGGGACTCCCTCGGTACGTACAGTACAACATACACTAGTCACTAGGTCATTGTCAGCTGGTGCCGGCGCCGAGGCCGAGCGCCGGCTGTCGGCGCGCGCCAGCAGCCTGCTCGCCGGCTCCAACAGGGACTCCCTCGGTACGTACAGTACAACATACACTAGTCACTAGGTCATTGTCAGCTGGTGCCGGCGCCGAGGCCGAGCGCCGGCTGTCGGCGCGCGCCAGCAGCCTGCTCGCCGGCTCCAACAGGGACTCCCTCGGTACGTACAGTACAACATACACTAGTCACTAGGTCATTGTCAGCTGGTGCCGGCGCCGAGGCCGAGCGCCGGCTGTCGGCGCGCGCCAGCAGCCTGCTCGCCGGCTCCAACAGGGACTCCCTCGGTACGTACAGTACAACATACACTAGTCACTAGGTCATTGTCAGCTGGTGCCGGCGCCGAGGCCGAGCGCCGGCTGTCGGCGCGCGCCAGCAGCCTGCTCGCCGGCTCCAACAGGGACTCCCTCGGTACGTACAGTACAACATACACTAGTCACTAGGTCATTGTCAGCTGGTGCCGGCGCCGAGGCCGAGCGCCGGCTGTCGGCGCGCGCCAGCAGCCTGCTCGCCGGCTCCAACAGGGACTCCCTCGGTACGTACAGTACAACATACACTAGTCACTAGGTCATTGTCAGCTGGTGCCGGCGCCGAGGCCGAGCGCCGGCTGTCGGCGCGCGCCAGCAGCCTGCTCGCCGGCTCCAACAGGGACTCCCTCGGTACGTACAGTACAACATACACTAGTCACTAGGTCATTGTCAGCTGGTGCCGGCGCCGAGGCCGAGCGCCGGCTGTCGGCGCGCGCCAGCAGCCTGCTCGCCGGCTCCAACAGGGACTCCCTCGGTACGTACAGTACAACATACACTAGTCACTAGGTCATTGTCAGCTGGTGCCGGCGCCGAGGCCGAGCGCCGGCTGTCGGCGCGCGCCAGCAGCCTGCTCGCCGGCTCCAACAGGGACTCCCTCGGTACGTACAGTACAACATACACTAGTCACTAGGTCATTGTCAGCTGGTGCCGGCGCCGAGGCCGAGCGCCGGCTGTCGGCGCGCGCCAGCAGCCTGCTCGCCGGCTCCAACAGGGACTCCCTCGGTACGTACAGTACAACATACACTAGTCACTAGGTCATTGTCAGCTGGTGCCGGCGCCGAGGCCGAGCGCCGGCTGTCGGCGCGCGCCAGCAGCCTGCTCGCCGGCTCCAACAGGGACTCCCTCGGTACGTACAGTACAACATACACTAGTCACTAGGTCATTGTCAGCTGGTGCCGGCGCCGAGGCCGAGCGCCGGCTGTCGGCGCGCGCCAGCAGCCTGCTCGCCGGCTCCAACAGGGACTCCCTCGGTACGTACAGTACAACATACACTAGTCACTAGGTCATTGTCAGCTGGTGCCGGCGCCGAGGCCGAGCGCCGGCTGTCGGCGCGCGCCAGCAGCCTGCTCGCCGGCTCCAACAGGGACTCCCTCGGTACGTACAGTACAACATACACTAGTCACTAGGTCATTGTCAGCTGGTGCCGGCGCCGAGGCCGAGCGCCGGCTGTCGGCGCGCGCCAGCAGCCTGCTCGCCGGCTCCAACAGGGACTCCCTCGGTACGTACAGTACAACATACACTAGTCACTAGGTCATTGTCAGCTGGTGCCGGCGCCGAGGCCGAGCGCCGGCTGTCGGCGCGCGCCAGCAGCCTGCTCGCCGGCTCCAACAGGGACTCCCTCGGTACGTACAGTACAACATACACTAGTCACTAGGTCATTGTCAGCTGGTGCCGGCGCCGAGGCCGAGCGCCGGCTGTCGGCGCGCGCCAGCAGCCTGCTCGCCGGCTCCAACAGGGACTCCCTCGGTACGTACAGTACAACATACACTAGTCACTAGGTCATTGTCAGCTGGTGCCGGCGCCGAGGCCGAGCGCCGGCTGTCGGCGCGCGCCAGCAGCCTGCTCGCCGGCTCCAACAGGGACTCCCTCGGTACGTACAGTACAACATACACTAGTCACTAGGTCATTGTCAGCTGGTGCCGGCGCCGAGGCCGAGCGCCGGCTGTCGGCGCGCGCCAGCAGCCTGCTCGCCGGCTCCAACAGGGACTCCCTCGGTACGTACAGTACAACATACACTAGTCACTAGGTCATTGTCAGCTGGTGCCGGCGCCGAGGCCGAGCGCCGGCTGTCGGCGCGCGCCAGCAGCCTGCTCGCCGGCTCCAACAGGGACTCCCTCGGTACGTACAGTACAACATACACTAGTCACTAGGTCATTGTCAGCTGGTGCCGGCGCCGAGGCCGAGCGCCGGCTGTCGGCGCGCGCCAGCAGCCTGCTCGCCGGCTCCAACAGGGACTCCCTCGGTACGTACAGTACAACATACACTAGTCACTAGGTCATTGTCAGCTGGTGCCGGCGCCGAGGCCGAGCGCCGGCTGTCGGCGCGCGCCAGCAGCCTGCTCGCCGGCTCCAACAGGGACTCCCTCGGTACGTACAGTACAACATACACTAGTCACTAGGTCATTGTCAGCTGGTGCCGGCGCCGAGGCCGAGCGCCGGCTGTCGGCGCGCGCCAGCAGCCTGCTCGCCGGCTCCAACAGGGACTCCCTCGGTACGTACAGTACAACATACACTAGTCACTAGGTCATTGTCAGCTGGTGCCGGCGCCGAGGCCGAGCGCCGGCTGTCGGCGCGCGCCAGCAGCCTGCTCGCCGGCTCCAACAGGGACTCCCTCGGTACGTACAGTACAACATACACTAGTCACTAGGTCATTGTCAGCTGGTGACGGCGCCGAGGCCGAGCGCCGGCTGTCGGCGCGCGCCAGCAGCCTGCTCGCCGGCTCCAACAGGGACTCCCTCGGTACGTACAGTACAACATACACTAGTCACTAGGTCATTGTCAGCTGGTGACGGCGCCGAGGCCGAGCGCCGGCTGTCGGCGCGCGCCAGCAGCCTGCTCGCCGGCTCCAACAGGGACTCCCTCGGTACGTATAATCAATATATATAAAACTCTTCCGTTACTGACGGACTGACTGACTGACTGACAGACAGCCAACGCAGAGCCGAAACTACTGGGCGTAGCGGGCTAAAATTTTGCATGTAGGTTCCTTAGGGAGTGTAGGTGAGCACTAAGAAAGGATTTTCCGAAATTCCCATGGGAACGGAAAAAAATGTATTTTTGTGTTTATGAGAAATCTTGCGCGTGTGAAACCGCGGGGGAGCCTCTAGTATACACTAAAACGGGTTCCCTACGTTACTTCGAACGACAAAAAGTCGAATTTATTTAAACAAACACCTTTTTAACGTTGCCTAATTTTTACGATAGTTTTTTTTTGCTGGATGATCTAACGGTCGGAAAGTCGGAGACTTTATCGCAGACCTTTTACCAAATTTAGCAGTTGTTACCAAATGTAGTAGTAGTTTCTTATGAGTATGTATGTGTCCTAGGTACAACGGATTCTAACCAAGAGGACGAGGAGCCGCCGCCGCTGCCCGCCAAGGGGGCGCGCGCGGGCGCGGGGGGAGGGGGGGACGACAACAACAATAATAACAGCAGCGACCACGACGCCGCAGGTCAGTTGTTTACAAAATTAGTACAAACATACATGCACAAAAATGAAATACCTGTTAAAAAACAACATGTTACGGTGAAAGCGATAAATGCAGAAATCGAAAATAATCCCCACTTTTGGTTAATGTTTCTCATATCAAATTGCATAAAAATTTAATAAAAGGCGTTTAATTTTTTTTGCATGAAGCATGTTCGGAAGTATTTGTATCATTAAGTGAAAGTTAGATAAAAACAATTTCAATAAAGAGATCCATTTAAAAAACACACAAGTAAGTACTCAGTATACATAAATAAAAAAATGAAACATAAAGTGCGATGTGTTACCATTATTTATACTTATTATCGTCCATCAGTCGCGGTTGGTGACCCCCCGCGCTACAGCTACGACACGGTGCTGTCCCCCCGCGGGTCCTTCCTGCACGGGTCGCGCGGCGCGGGGGCCCGGGGTCAGGGAGGTCTCGGGGGTACGGGGGGACACGGGGGTCAGGAGCGCGCGCCCACGCCGCCGCCCAAGAAGAGACAGCAGGAGAGCCACGCGTGATAATTACATGTCGAAAGGAAATGGATAAGATTTAATATACTGGTTGTTTTTAACAAAGTGGTAACAAATCAAAGGAGCGATTCAGATACCCTATTTACACATGCCGAAATATAAAATAAAAAAACAGCAACTGTTCCATACATTTGGTTTGATCGGCTGATAAGTTAATGAACGGGACAGCTGATTCTTGTTTTAAGATTTTGCTTTGAGATTCCCTCCTTGCCTTACCCCCTTGTCAGAAACACTCTATGCATTATGTTACAAGCAATGTGAGAAATCCGTAATTGTATAAAATACCTGAGATTTGTATGCATTGCCTAGGTATTTCATGGAACGCCTGCATTGTACACATCACCTATAACACACAAACTCGCGCGGGTTAACAAGGCACCTAAATATTATATAGATGTTTACTTAATATTTAATAGTACAGTACAGTCTTTCATTTTGAAAAATCTATAAAAAAAATGAATTTAAACTAAAATTTAAAATTTATTTCATAACTATTTGCTTGTTTATTACTGAGCCATGGCTGCGGTAGAGAGGTGCCTAGTTAGTCGCAGTATCTGTAAATGTTTAGAAAAAAGGTAATTTGTACACCTTTATGAGATTAGATAACTGATGATTTCTAATTATTAGTTAAAACTCAAAATAAAACCGATATTACTCGTATAGTAATACTCAGAAGTTTACAAACATAATTTTATATAAAACAAATGTGCCTTAAAAATCAATTTTGGACCAAAACTTAGTTGTAGTTACTCCTATATTATATTTATAAAGAGATTTATATATACATTAATCAAACCCTACTTAATTATACGACTACACTTCAAAGTATAATTTAAGCGATGTAGATATAATCATAATATATGTATAAGGGCGGGTTTCCCGCTTTCAACGACGGCCAGTGGCGTCTGGGTGTCAAGTCTGTACCAAATTAACAGTGATAATTCGTTACAATAACATTAGGGATTCATAGTAATTTGGTTAATAGACTTGTGCCCCTGGTTTAACAAGGCCCTGAGGCTCTCAGGTGTCGGCCATGTGTTCCCACCGTACTTATGATGGAGTTACCAATGAAGACGCGTCGCGGGCAAGGCCACGAAGAGTATTTCATAAAAAAAAGACTAATGACGGGGTAATACTATAGGTATATTTTTTCCAGAAAGAAAATAAATAATACTTACTTTATTTTCGGTAATAAAACATACGTTTCATACATTACTTAATAAGTAAACGTTTAAACATCATTGTTTAAAATTGGTAAACTCGTCAGTTTAGACTTCCTTTTCGTACCAAAAGGCTAAAATATAAATATAAAAAGTAATACTAAGTAGTTATTTGGCAAACAGCCCGACTGTTCACTTGAACCGCGACTCGCGACGCAACATGTGGCGATAGTGACGTAGTTTTCACAAGATTACTTATTTCAGATTATTTACAATGAGCGTAGGCTTCTAGAATTAGGTTTAAGTTATGTGTAAATAGCATAATCGGGTAGCACGTATTTGTAAATGCAAAGATGTTCGTTGAGATATGTAGAGCAGTACAGCTTGGGAAAAAAGTCCAAGAAAACCATTTTTATATTGAGTTAGAAATACAAAAAAAGGCAATTCTTGTAAAGATATTCCTATACTTAGATCACGAATTCGCTGATTTGATTTTGACTAATTACGGGCCTATACAGTGATTTGGATACAGAGAACGTGAATAAAAATGAGTATTTCCATTTGCACAGTGGCGCTATTATTTTTTTTCGACTTTTTGCCAAAGTCGATTTTAACAATTGTGACAAGTTTTGCTTTGCCGCAAACTAGTTCCTACATCTGGCAGATTACGGGACGAGATGACGTATTCGATTAGTGTAAATAAAAGCATCAAAAATGTCGCCGTGCTGATTCGACTCGTCAACGGCCGCGCAGTCCCCGCGCTATGCGGCACCGGCACCTTGTCAGCTGACAAAGAACAAATATTATAGTAAACAATTTAACAATGTATTTTGAGAGCAAACTATGTATGAGCACAGTGATCAGATCGCGGAGATAGCGGCTCGTCTAGACGGAGGAAGACGGCGCCGCTGACGCTCACTTATATTTTTTGGATTTCGTCCGTTATCATTTCTTTGATTATTTTAATTTATTAAAAATTTTTTTTTTTAATATTCTAGTCTACAACTAAGTAGTACCTTATAATATTAAGGAGACAATATTATTTTTAAAATGAAACATTATTATAAGTACCATTAGTTTTGAACAAACACAAAAAGAGGTATCTTGTCTTATAAATAAATCTTAACGCTTTATTCACCAGCTAGTGATGATGACGCACGCGGAGGCGAGCGATCGGTTTGCATCTTAAATAGTCATCAAATATCAATTTGCTAGAGCACATCTAAAAATAAATTATATTTATCTGTTGCGCTACAATTTCGAATTAAACTAAATCAATAGTGGACGCCGCGACGCGCGGCGCCGGCTCGTCACACATTTATGAACTTTGCCCTTTTCTGTCTAACATAACGCACAATCTTGCAACCTTCAAAACTTTCATATTGTGTATTAAGTAGGCTGACATTATTGTAATGAGCAGTAGTTATTAGTCACCACGGGATACTCTAGTGCCATCCGGCAAGCGCCACTCATGTTCAAATTATACTAAGTTATAACTTATTCATTAAGTATACTTACAAGTCTTTATGAATATTTCATATTTTTCATTTATTCAGAGATTGTAAATCCGCCGTTTTTTATAAATATAGTTTTTTGGTGTGCGGCAAATCCGATGTACCAGATAAGGTGTTATACTTATATCATTGTTATTTGTAAATATTGATTATGTTCATTAGTATTGTATGTGTAGTGTCTTAGGCCTAGATGTTCCAAACAGTATTGACAAAGAAATGTATTAAATAAGCCATAAAAACACAAATACTTTAATGTATAGTTATTTGTTTATATTATGTGGAAGGATGTAGAAACAAATTTGATATTATTTACTTGAACAATAAATGAATATTTTATTTCTAATATTTTTGTTTTTATTTAAAAACTCAAACCTTTGTATGTTAGTGAAGCTAGAACGTGATAAAACAAAAACACTGCGTGAACTGTATAAATTGAAGTGTTCATTCATCTTTTACTCAGAGTGTTAAATACAAAATACTAATGAATAGTCTGCAGACACGTGAGCGCGGGTCGTGATCTGCAGCTCAACAGTAAATAGAGTGACAACAAGACAGACAGCAGGACTGACTAACGCCGGTGAGCGAGCTGAATACTAACCGCCATGTGACTAAAGCTGTAAAGCTTACCTAAGTATTGATGTTTTAAATAATTATCAAAAAAAAATCTTCGTTTCTGAACGGATTAACTCTTTATTGAACAAAAACTAAAATCAATAAACAATGGTAAGGCGGCAAAAACAATGTTTTAATAATTTTTAAATGAAAGGTGTAACTTGATATGTGTAAATCCACAAATGTTTACGTTTTATTAATGTTATGCGCCGGCGCAGTGCGCGGTGCGCGATTACCTTCGACTGTAATTTCCTAGGAAATTGTAAAGATCCGCAAAGACATGTGCGCATCCAATTGTGATTCACATAATGGGCGACATGCATTATTATAATGTTAAACACTATGATTTGTATAAAATAACAGTTATAAGTTGTCCGTTTGTTTTAATAGTGTGTGTGCACTGAATTATGAACTAATATCCGCCGGGAGACTGTGGCGAAGCAGGCTGCTGCCGTACCTCATCGTTTCTGACAGACTAGGTACCTGAGCCTTGAAAGGCATTCTGAACTGGGCATTACTGCGAGCAAAGTTTGTCTCAAGCCGTAGTGTTGCTGCTGGCTTCCGCAGGCGTGTTAATTTGATTTGATTTTATATTTATTTTCGGTTGGGGTTCGCATACATTTAAAACCTTGAAATACACAAATTAAAACAGGGTTTATACATAGAGAATTAGAGAACTACTATAATTTTACAAACTAAGTGTAAAGCACAGTGACAAGTACCAAAACAAAAACGGGCTCCGACTCGGCTTAATGAGTTGTTGTTCGGAAGGATCCTTAGTGAACCCCAAGAACATGGTTTCCTTATTAAAGTCATTAACATTTTCATAAACATAATCCCAGTATGTTCATTTATAATAGGCTACAGACGGAATTTTGCCTAAAACATAATACTTACACATTAATTTAAATATCATAAAATCTTTAAAAATACCCTAATTAGGTTAAATACATATTACTTATATCAAACAGCGGAAAAGTAGAGTTGAGAGGCCGCGCCGAAGTAAATACTAACCAAACAAAACATTTCGTCTGATGATCCCACGACAAACATGATGCAGCCTTGCTGCTGTGGAACATCCCGCGGAGTGATCCTTCAAACATAATGACAGTGGGACTGCGAGGTTTTTGTTAAGAGGCATAGCACAGCTAAAGTAGCGCCAGCCGTTAAAAAAAAAATTCTTGTGGCTAGCAAAAAAAATGTGGAACAGTATTCCACTTAGTATTTTTATCACTGATGTGTAGTTAAAGACCACGGAAAGCTACAAAATGGCTAAAAACGGCCACTTTTGGCAACAATCTATAGCTTTCTTTAATCTTCAACCTTCAACCAGTGCTCTAAAAATACTAGGCATATTTTTGATATTTGCCTTAGTTTATAAGTTTTTTTTTTTGCAGGTGGCGCTACTTTAGCAGTGCTATGCCTCTTAATATATCCATTTTAACAAGCTTATTTAAATGTCCTAAGGGCGCAGTCAGTCCGCATAGAATTTATTTCTTTTTTTTTTTTTGTTTTGATTTAATTCTTTTTTTTTGGTTTTGATATATTACATTATTTATCTTATTGCCTTCCTGTAGCTTGGTCAGCGGAAAAGTAATAATTGGATCTAGCATTAAAATTAATAGTAAAGTAAATTAGTTAATTAGGAATCTTATAACTTTCCCCATTAGACTGAGCGGCCGCGAGCGCTGCCGAGACAAACTAAAATATAATTCAGACATTTAATTTTGTTTTCGATGTATAAACTAACTTAGATTTATTTTTTGAAATTTTGTAAAAAAAAAAACTTAGTATCCTGTAGGGGCTACAGTGTAGGCAATAAGAATAATTTTGTTTCGAGTTTGAATTTGGCGAATAACTTACAAAAATACTTTATACTAAACTTGTTGGATTGCTTGAGGAACAGATAGTGGCAGGTAATAGACAGCTAGAGGAGGCAGACCCTCCACATGGTGGTCTGACGACCTGCAGGTTTAGGTAGTAGGTACAGTGGATGAGGCTCGCACAAGCCCGGACACTGATCTGAACAGTGACCGGTCCGGTGACCTTAAAACACCCAGTTTCCTACGTAATTTTAAAAATAAAATTTAGCAAGTCTACCCAATTTGGAAAAGTTATTAAAATTTCCATGAAGTACAAATTCTAAACAAAGCATGTCGGATTACAAATAAAAAAACCTAGCAACTCAACCGACTTACTAGGTTATGAATTTGAAAGCTGACTTACTATGTTTTGAATTTGGCGCCGATTATAAAATCAATTATATTTTGGTGAAATTTAGTAAGTTAAAAAAACAGTAAGTCAAAGAAG
Organism: Euspilapteryx auroguttella; assembly: GCA_951802225.1. Taxonomy (NCBI): domain Eukaryota; kingdom Metazoa; phylum Arthropoda; class Insecta; order Lepidoptera; family Gracillariidae; genus Euspilapteryx; species Euspilapteryx auroguttella. The sequence goes on along the minus strand of OX637663.1, from coordinate 33,234 downwards.
GAAAATTTGGCTGAATTAACCCCGAGTCGTAACCAAATCGTACCCAAAAATAAATTCTGCCACAAATAAACCATTTATATAACTTTTAAATGAATTCACTTCATAAAATAACATTTGTCACTCGAAACGTACAACTAAAAATATAAAATGCTATAAAAAGTAGAGAATTAACTCAGAGATTGTATTAAATAAGTGTGAAATACTATGTTTTGAAATTGTTTTCATTGTCATATTTAGGTAAATTTGCAAAAAAAAATATAGTGGGATCAATTTAAGTGTAACTATAACTTCTAACACGATTACAAGTACTACAAACTATAGTTAACAATATAGTCAAACTTTTGGTCAAACACCCAAATCGCTATTGCGTGTGGTTTCTTCAGGGCAACGAATTAAAGTGGCCGACCTGTTTTTTGGCTCTCCTGAACATTTTTGTAAAAACGAGTTACTAGGTTTTGATTTTAAGCAGCCGACATGCTTATCGTACGATCGGACGTCTCCAACGAGTTCCGTTCCACCCAACAACAAATCAAGTGAGGCGGGACGGGAATACGCGATCCTTAGCCTGGCTTGTGAAAAATAAAAACTAAAGTTGGGACCCGGCCGATGACTCATAGTTTATATTACAGGTTGTTTGACCTCCTGAGGTCGTTCCCCGCCGCCGCCGCCGCCGCGACCGCGACCACTACTCGACACTTTTTGTTTGTTGCTCATTTGTAATTTGTAAAAAGGTAATTATCATTTTCATGCATCATTCGACCTACCTACCTCTTTTTAGAGGTGATTCTGTAATATTTAAACGTTGGTAGGTCGTTACCACGTCGTAACACTACCCATCTAATGAATTTTGTATTGTGTTTGTGTCGAGGTAAGATTATAAAAACATATTTTGTCCCTTGACATATTATTTATCCCGAGTAGCATGTGTAGTGCTGGCAGGCTTGCTGCGCGCGTCCTTTATGCAACAGAGGTCATTAACTCTTTCTTGTGCTCGCAACTTCGTCGAGCCCGTGTGTCGTCTCCCGGCATCCTTGCTTTATTTATTTGTATTTTAAAAATAATCGCTTCCCTTTAAATACAAGTGAATGTACAGACACTGTGCAATATCGGAAAATGTTTTTGCCAAATATGTAATTGTAATAAAGGAATTTCTCTCAGACAAACAGGGAAACAAGCCGGATCATCTCGGATAGTTGCCAGTTCTTTGAGGAAAACAAATACTTAATTTAATCGTTTGCTCATTCACAAACTGTAATGTTTGGTTTTATAATTTGTTCGCTAAATCATCATTGTCTAGCAACTAGCAACATCGCTGACTAAAATTAACAAATTCGGTACCTACATAAGTACTCGTTATTAAGTTTGTTACATAACTACCTGTTATTTGTCTTTGTTATTTTTTTTTAGCTCTAAAAGATTCATCTATTGTTCTTTTAATGTCTCCGATTCATAATTTTTAATTCTAGTTATCTGATAATTATATTTTGTGATATTGGGTGTAGTGGCGCGGGGCTGGCGGAGGAGTGGCATAATCAACATAGACTCCCACTCGGAGGTTCCGTATTCGATCCCCGACTGAGGTTCGAATAATATGAAGAAAAAGTATTGACCTTTTTTTAAAATGTTAGTTGTACACTTTATTTGTGCGTGTTTTAGGTACAAGATAGATACCCTAGAATCTAGGGCCTAGATTATACGTAGATGCTACGACTTTCAATAAGTTTACTTGCTTATGTAGGTTCGTATCGCCACTCGCACGCTGAGTGATGCCTCTCGCACTCTCTCGTGACTCACAGCCACTGCGTCGGTGACCAAGTTGTTGCTGTTGACTATGCTGATGCTGAACTACGTTATTTGTCTTTAATGATAAGATTTGGGAACATCCTTCATGACCACGCTTGAGAAGCGTGGAACTAAAACTATCACTGAACAAGGATTTAGTTCGTGATAATATTCTTCTGTGTAAACATGGTCAATAAACTTTTTCCTAAAATAGATACATTTTTAGAAATCACACCAACCAATGCGATGCAATTGTTCGTTTCTTTATTTATTTCTTCAGGCGTCTTAACATGTTCTTACCCTTTAGGGGCTCTGAGAGTTATAGGTACGTTATTTAATAAATAACTAGTCGACCCGGCGAACTTCGTACCGCCCAACCTATAAGTTTTTTGTGCATGTACTTGTACGTCGAGCAGGCGTCAGCGTCTACGGGCTGTGACAGTTAGAATGATCTCGAAACTGTTGCCCAAGATCGAGAAAAATGGAAAAAGCTTCTTTAAGCCCTATGCCCCTGATGAGGGACCTAAAGGAAATAATCATGCTTATGATGATGATTATACTTATAAACCTTCCTCTTAAATCACTATCTATTTAAAAAAGGCACCAAAATACTTTTTGTAGTTTTAAAGATTTAAGCATACATAAGGACAGAAGCGGGAAACTATTTTATTTTATACTATGTATTGATGCCTCAAAATCCGTGAACCTACAGAACGTCCTCGAAGGCTGCACCAGTAACCTCATTAATGTCTCTAGTACTAGTAAGTAGTCGCCTTGTTGTTGTCTACGCTAGTTCCACTACTCGAAGCCTCCGATAACAGAGGCGACCACGTGTACCTTCTGTCCTTGTCTGAGGCGGTACGAGCGAGCGAAACAGCGGTATGGAATTCGCCTCGTTAGCTGACGGCCGTGACGTGACAACCGCAGGACCTGAGGCCGTAAGTACCCACTTCTTCTAACAAAACATAAAACTGTCTTATGTTATTAAAAACAAAATAACAGAACTATAAAAATAGATTTAATTGTGGTTTTTAATCATTATTCATTAATGTTTCTAGATGAAAAACAATAACCATTGTAAACTACCCAATAGATGTAATATGTATTTTATATCCACTCATATTTTCTAGATTTATCTACCACGTAGCGTTACGCACGTAGCACGGGGTCTGCACTGCGGCGTAGCAGCTACATTGCACGCCACGAACAAGCTACGGCTACGAACTACGCGCTACGCCAACTTTCTCCGCTACGCAGTTTCTCCGAATAGGTAAGTTTTTTTATGAAGCTCTGTGTATAATTTCTAGTAACCTGCACTTTAAGTACTATTCTGTTAGTAAAAATAAAAATTGCTTTTTAAAGTGGATTTTTTTTCTGTTAAAGTTAACGCAGCCATGCACGATATGATCAAACATTTTTTACTTTTAGTTATAAACCTCTAAGCCGGCGCGGGCGCACGCGGCGCTCCCGTGGCGATGTTTGTGTGTTTGCTCGTCAGCGCAGCCCGCAGTATAAACCGCGGCGCTGCCCGCGGCCGCTAGTCTCTGTGCGCGCGCCGCTCGAGCACCAACACTGAACAACCTGCCTACCCTGGCTGTCCAAGTGTCCACTCTCCGCGAGTCCATACTTTGGCAACGTACTTTATTTGGGAATTATTTATTTTTAAGGTAAGCAAAAAAACTAAATAATTTTGCATATAACACTTGGCGACCGGCGGGCTGTGTGAGCGCTGCACGCGACGTCGGCTCAGTTCATTCGAGTGGCCGCACAATGAATTCAATTATAAAAAACTTAAAATAAATTGAATAGGTACCAATATTCAGTAAATACGAATTTATGAACATTTATAAATGTAGAATTAATAAAAAAAATTAGTATTGTTGTTAATATGACGATGTCTCAGTTCGATTCCGTGCCGGAGCGAAAATTGTTACGATGAATACTTATAAATTTTGTACGACTCTACAGTACTCTTTAGTACTTATATATATAGTACAGATGTACCTAATGTATGTGACAAGGCAAGGAACTACATTTCGATCTATACCTAGTATAGTAGTAGTAAGTAGTTTAGGGCAGAGTAGTCTGAGGCAGCTGGAACGGCGCCAGCAGTTCCGCCGCCGCGCCGAGGACGCTTCAAGCCGCCCGCCGCAGCCGCCACTACCCCTGCCGCGAATTCCCCTATAACCAGGATTGCACTTGTCGAGTGTACTTTGCGCTGCGGCCGTCGCCTCAACAGCGTGCATGCTTGTTGTGAATGCAGCTTCACTTCGATGCAAACACCAAATTGTGCTCACGAATAGCAATCGTAATATCGTTTTGTTTTACCATCTAGTAAACGTTTTACGAGTTTTGTAAATTTTATTGATTTAATATCGAAGTATTGGAATGCCTCCTTAGATAAGAACCTACCAGAATAAAGTTCTCCGTGCCGCTGGCGCTACACTTAGCGCGGGCTGAGTCCAACCTTTGGAATAACATTATCATCTTAACAAAACCACAAATTGTTTATATCATCAGTTGCTGCTTTTTTGTGTTTGATAACATAGTCTTACTAGCTGTACTTACCAATTTCAATATTAATTTTGATTCAATAAGTTATTATTGTTTAAAAAAAAGTTACTAATTTCTCATAAAAAAAATTTTTACACCTTAAGTAGGTATTTACTGTGTACAATGTAACGTGTACCCACAAACTTTAAAGTTAAAATATTCTTGTTACTTACTCGTTATTAAGTATAGTGAGAAGTGTTGGGTTCCCGTCCCGGCCGCGGCAGTTGGCATACAGAAGTCTGCGGCGAGCACGAGCCAGCACCCAGCAGTGCCCGCGCAGTCGGCGCCCCGAGCGCTTGTCACCACTGGGGACATGCAAACAGCGACTCTATCACATACCACGTAAAGTTCCTAATTGGCTGAGAAGTTGAACTACAGGTGCAGAATGCTTCAGTGATCAGAACAGACGCAGAGCTGAGTGCTAGTGAAGTGTACAGAGTGCGTTTGCAGGAACGACAAGATCAAGATCGACCTGCTAAAAATAATCAAAAGGTGAATAGAACTGGTGCAGCGATTAATTAGTTGTGTTTGTAATCGGTCGCGTTGTGCTCGTGAAGTTGTATATCTGCTGAGGAGAGTGCGGTGTTGTTGACAAACTGAAGCTAGACAGCTGAAAGCGGGTCGAAGGTTCAAGGTCGTATATACAGATATTCTTGTGTGTGTGTGTGTGTGAGTGTGTTCTAACATAACTTTGAATTACAAAAGTATTGGATGAAGATCGTATAACAAATTAGATAATTGCCAGAATCACTTAAATAGTAATTATGTAAAAAAGAAAACTAAATAAAGTCGTATAACAAGTTTTAGATTAAAAACAATAATATTTTGGTTCCTTTTATTACGCAATAAGGAACCTGTGTTATTATTATTATCATCTGTAGTGCGTAAACAAGTAATAAAGAACTAAATTTCCAGCGAGATCAGTCCGGCTGCCCGCGCGGCCCAGCCTACCTGAGAACTAGTTTGTCCTAAAATAATAATTAGTAACTTTATCAGCGGAGTCCGAACTTCACTAGCGATGTTAGTAGCGGTCGCAGACGCAGCGCAACACGCGCCTTTGTTTTGTTACTTTGAGAGTTCATTAGACTTACTTTAAATATGCAGCAAATTTCATTAAGGAAGTTTTATTTTCATCCTTATATTTTTATATTAAACTAGTCAACCCGGCGAACTTCGTACCGCCTAACCTATTACTATTTTATGCATGTATTATACTTATAAACCTTCCTCTTAAATCACTTTATCTATTAAAGAAAACCGCATTAAAATCAGTTACATAGTTTTAAAGATATAAGCATACATAGGGACAGACGCGGGAAGCGACTTTATTTTATACTATGTATTGATGCGAAAGTAACTCTGTCGGTCTGTCTTTTTGTCTGTCTTTTCTTTCACGCTGAAATACCCTGAGAAAAATATAGGCTTCATTCAGCATCATTTCATGCCAAATGCTTTAAAGCCTGAGAAAGGACATAAGAGTACTTTTAATCCTGAAAATTCCACGGAGACGGATAAGCTGGATTTTGCTGTTTGCGACGAAACCGCGGGGCGTACACTAGTTCATAATAATAAAAAAAAAATGCACTGAAAAACAAAGTATCAACAACACACAAACTGTATGAGCATTGCAGTTATCGTAAAAGGCACCTAACTTACCATTTCCATACTTATTTACAGCTAACAAGACCAACAAAAGATGTCGGGCGCCACTTTAGCCGTAGAATGCGTGGTGTTCGCGGCGTTCGTGGTGCTGACGACGTGCGCGCCGCTGTGGAGGCGGCGGCGGCGGCCGGGGGGCGCGGGGGGGCCGGGCGGGGAGGCGGGGGACGCCAAGCTCAACTACGTGTTCGCCGGGGGGGCGGGGGGCGTGTCCACGCTCGCCATGATCCTCTCTGTGGCGAGGGGCACGCTCGGCGTCCGGTCCTTTCTTGGTAAGTTTATTTTCTTCCTATTTGCAGATGCGTATGTCTGGAGCACGTCCATTGAATAACGTCTTTGCATCGTCTTGACATTCATACGTTTATTGAAGAGCTGGTCGAATGCACATTTACGAAGCCAAATATTTGCCGTATAAAGTCTGCAATGATTTTGCCAATGAGTCTGTGAGGTGCTTGGAGTCTAATTAGTATAGAAGGCAGCGTTGTCCATTCTTGGGTTACAACTTTAGGTACAGCAAATAGGAATTGGCCTATAGCTCCCTATGCATTTAACTTGAATTTTTTATTTAGGTAAGCCTGCGTTAGGAACTTCGCCGGCGCGATGTAGGAGTTGATTATTTAGTAGGTATCCATATTGAAAGTGTAGCGTGTGTGTATTTGACTTAAGCTGACTTAGATTAGGACTCATTAACAAATATAAGTTGCAATTCAAATGCGTCAGATGAAATGAATCTGTTTGTTTGCTTAAACCTCGATCCGCGTCAGTGTTACAATTTCTACGCTTGTTTGTTCGGAAGCCTCACTCTAATGAATCATCTTCAAATATTAGCGTTGTGATAGCCTACTCACCAGTCTGCCTAGTAATCTCTTCTATCTTGTCACAACACCTCTCCTCGTCACTCGCCCTGGCCGCGAGCTCGTGACGCGGCTCCTTATTCTGTCACGCGTGACATCGTGTGCTTCTAATCCCTCCCAAAATAATACTTACATACACTAGGTAGGTTTCTTGTGTACCTAAATATTAACTTACCCATAAACGACTACCTTGCCTAAAGGTCTATTTTTAAGGTTGTCCCTAATCTAAAGCACCTCCTTTCTTATCAATCGTCGTCATTAACTGAAGCAGACAATTATTTGTCCACCTTATCTTAACACACGTACCTCATATTAGAGTCTACCTTCCTAGAACTCACGTTGACATGATCTGTAATTGTGAACAAAACGCCGATGCGGCAGATAGTCACGCTGCGCGCGCGCCGACGGCCCGGGGGAAGGGGGGGCAGTGGTGGTTAAAAGACGAGGTTACATTGCGGGATTCCTTCGATATAAACCCAATCTTAATAGCTATCCAACAATGAAATGTTAATTAAACTAAAAGCCGGTTCCTTATCAAATGTTCAACAGCAACGACCAAAGGAGCTGCTCAATGTCGCTGACTATTTGTAACTTGGAATGGAACTAAAGTTAAATGTTATTTTCTTATCAATTTCATTAAATATCACTCTTTGAGGAATAAGTCTGTAATTGCTTGTCTTCTCGTTACTGCAGAAGCAGGTGCATTGGATAATGCATACCTAACTGTAAACTTATTTAATACTAACTTTTTAAGCTACCGATTTATTTTTTATCATACAGAAGGGTTCTATGGATATTCAAATCATTTAAAAAAAAAAATATAGTGGCGGTCTCATTCAGCGCAATACTTTTGATTATGATCTCGCGCGCACTAGACTGTAATAGCAAAAGAACAAGAGCTATTTTTCATTATAGAAAAACGGAAGTTTTGCGCTGAACTAGTCCGTGACTTTACTTGTCATAAAAAACCAGCGCGCTTATTTTGTAACGCTGAAAGATAAACATCCTTCAACTTCACCACCGCTTTAAAGACATTTAATCTAAAGAAATAAATAATTAAACAACGATAGCTAGTTGTGACTGTGTGCCTGGTGCAGGGTTCCCGTCGGAGCTGATGTACCACGGCGCGGGCATGTGGGAGACGCTGTACGGCATGCTGCTCGCCTTCCCGCTCGTCGCCTGCGTCTTCGTGCCGCTCTACCTGCGCCTGCACACCACCTCCGTCTACGAGTACCTCGAGGTATTTACCTTCAAATAATTTACTACACGACTTACTGCACTACACGACCTAACGTTCATCCCGCTCTACCCACCCATTCTGGTTAAGGCGCTTACTTGCAAACTAACTCATTTTTATAACCGCTTTTAATATATAATCATCTCAGTCGGAAGACGTCGACTACTTGACAACAGAACTATCCCACAGGTTGCCACAATGGCAAACATTTACCATAATCGCCGCGCTTGGCAGGAGGGTTTTAAATTATTTTAACAAGGGCTACCCAACTTCGAGCGTTCTCTAAGTCCTCTTTACCGGCACCGGCATTCATGGGAGGAGATGGGGCGATGGGTTTGTATGCCGTCATTACACGGTCAATAAATAATACCGACAAGCTTAGTAAAGTATTGAAATAGGTTACTATAGTATGATCTCATTACCTACCTTGATCGCATATTAAGAAGTGTATGAAAACGCTAATTATGGTAACGTCTGTCTCAGCTGCGGTTCGGCGGCAAGTGCGTGCGGCGGCTGGCGTCGGGCACGTTCGTGCTGCGGCAGGTGCTGAACCTGGCCGTGACCGTGTACACGCCCAGCGTGGCGCTGCACGCGGCGCTCGGCGTGCCGCCCTGGGCCGCCGCCGCCGCGCTGGCCGCCATCGCCGCCGCCTTCACGCTGCTCGGCGGACTCTCCGCCGCCATACGGTACACACTCATTACACATTACACGCTCTGACACATTCTTTTAAATATCTTATTTAAACAATAAACGTCCGCGCCGTGATTTTTTACTGCCCGATTTTTTTTTTGCAAATCTTTAGCACATTGAATTCTATAAAAGTTTCCGCTCTGCGATTTAAAAATTTCGTAAAAATTAGTATTAGCGAAAATAATTCGGCGCAAAAAAACGGTGTCTGGTCCAAGTATTTAGCCTTAAGGGACACTTTGTTACATTTTTTTTCTTCAGAAAATGTATGTTACATTCGAAAGAAAGTTACACATTTTAGCCGATTTCGAAATAGAGGACGTCTAGTTATGTTCTATTGTTAGTATCTTAAAAACAAAAAAATGATTTAGTAATGTTTGTATTGATCTGCAGCGCGGACGTGATCCAGACGGTGACGATGGTGGGCATCAGCGCGGGGTTCGCGCTGCACGCGGGCGCGCGGGCGGGGGGGGCGCGCGCCGTGCTGCGGGACAACCTCGCCGGCGGGAGGCTCCACTTCTTCACGTACGTATACGCGGGCGCGCGGGCGGGGGGGGGCGCGCCGTGCTGCGGGACAACCTCGCCGGCGGGAGGCTCCACTTCTTCACGTACGTATACGCGGGCGCGCGGGCGGGGGGGGCGCGCGCCGTGCTGCGGGACAACCTCGCCGGCGGGAGGCTCCACTTCTTCACGTACGTATACGCGGGCGCGCGGGCGGGGGGGGCGCGCGCCGTGCTGCGGGACAACCTCGCCGGCGGGAGGCTCCACTTCTTCACGTACGTATACGCGGGCGCGCGGGCGGGGGGGGCGCGCGCCCGGCTGCGGGACAACCTCGCCGGCGGGAGGCTCCACTTCTTCACGTACGTATACGCGGGCGCGCGGGCGGGGGGGGCGCGCGCCCGGCTGCGGGACAACCTCGCCGGCGGGAGGCTCCACTTCTTCACGTACGTATACGCGGGCGCGCGGGCGGGGGGGGCGCGCGCCGTGCTGCGGGACAACCTCGCCGGCGGGAGGCTCCACTTCTTCACGTACGTATACGCGGGCGCGCGGGCGGGGGGGGCGCGCGCCGTGCTGCGGGACAACCTCGCCGGCGGGAGGCTCCACTTCTTCACGTACGTATACGCGGGCGCGCGGGCGGGGGGGGCGCGCGCCGTGCTGCGGGACAACCTCGCCGGCGGGAGGCTCCACTTCTTCACGTACGTATACGCGGGCGCGCGGGCGGGGGGGGCGCGCGCCGTGCTGCGGGACAACCTCGCCGGCGGGAGGCTCCACTTCTTCACGTACGTATACGCGGCCACGCGGCAGGCGCTCCCTGCTCACTGTGTCTGTGTCAACCGGGCTAAATCGCCTTGGATTGACTCATACAACAATCCTGCCAAGTGGCGTCCTCCGAGACAAATGTTTAAGGTTACGCCTCTTTTCGAGCAATACAACCTTTACTATATTAGTTTTCCGCTTGTTACATTATGTAAGAAGGCCACCGAGACGAGATACAAAACGTAAAACGAGGCGACACAGATGTCATTCGCTATTCGTCTTCGGCTGCCGTCGCGTGTTTCTTAGAACATCTGACAGTTCCGAAGCTCTTAATATTTGGCGTGTCGTGAATATGTTAATTTCTGCTTGAATTGCGTAAAAAGTAAAACTTATTAATTTGTTACTCCAAATCAAACTGTTTCTATCCTCAACTGTTTATTTAAGTTCTTTATCTCGTCCCAATGGCCTCGTCGTGACGTGTCCCCCTGGTCGCAGGTTCTCGGGCTCGGCGACGGCGCGAGTGGACACGCTGTCAGCCACCCTGGGGCAGCTGTTCATGTCGGTGTCGGTGTACGGCTGCCAGCAGACCTTCGTGCAGCGCTACGTGTCGCTGGGCTCGGCCGGCCGCGCGCGCCGCACGCTCGCGCTCGCCGCGCCCGCCGTCGCCCTCATGTTCTCGCTCAGCTGGCTGGTCACTATTTTAATTTTTTTTTTATCACCAACAAGTTTATTAAAAATTAAAAATAAATAAAGTACCACTGCATGCTATAAAGTTAATTATTACTAATAATAATAAAATTAAAGAATTTCTTTAGCCGACCCCAACTAAAATGGGAAAGGGCCAGGCAAAGAAGAGTTAAAGAATTTCTTTAATATCGTCGACTAACTTCGTACACCTCGTAAATTATTTTTTTAAGAAATTAATTTTTGATACCATTCGTATTTAATGGGAAAGAAAACTGCCAATTTATCCCGCTAGTGTCGTTTGTACGGTCGACTCATAACTAACAAAGTTTTGTATGTGATTTGCATTGGTAGTCCAATTATTTTTCAAAAGAACTCACTATGTAGCTGTTGAGTGTAAGGAAAATGAAAATCTTATGTTTCCTAACAATTCCCGGCTAGGAAGCTAGGAGGTTAAAGAACTTCAAAGAAACCGAACGGATCGAGGTTATGTTTTCGACATTTTGAAGATTTCAACTACCAAAGTATTAGTTTTACTACTGGTTTGTTCCTTATTAAGTATCTTATCGCTGTTATGTGGGTCTGCAGTCCTCGCACAGGGTTTCTGACCCATCTTGAGATGACCTTTGATTGTTTTTAGGTTATATTTTGTTTTACTTGTAAAAGTCATTTATAATGGTTTATTCGTATGATTTTATTTCCATACACACTAGTAATTGCATGTGAACTTGAGATAATGGCAAGCAAATAGCCCTAGCTAACATTAACTTAAGTTAACCCATTGTTTTTCATTTTTGATTTTGATTTTGATTTTGTTTACCTGCTCACGAAGTTCACGTTTTTGCCACGTAAAAAGCTTTCGCATTCGTTAATTTCTTCTTGAAACTATGTTCTCTTCTACGTTACATGAGATACAATACAATACAGTATAAAATAACGTCGAAAAACACAAAAAATTGCCTTGTTATTGTATTTCACTTGTTTGTTATGGGTCGAACATATAGAGCGTCATCTACAAAAAGTTTTCCGTAGACAATCACATTCCAAGGCGCATCGCTATGATAAACTTATTTGCTTAAAAAAAAAAAAAAGAAAATAAAAAAAATTACAAAAAAAAAAAAAAATTAAATAAAAAAATTACATAGCTGTGTCTACTAAAGCTCCTGTGTAGTTACAAGGTTGTCGTTGTACTCAGGTGGGCATGTCCCTGTACGCGCTGTACGCGCGCTGCGACCCGCTCGCCGCCGGCGTGACGTCAGCTCCGGACGAGCTCCTGCCGTACTACGTGCGCGACCAGCTCGCCGCCGCGCCCGGCCTCATGGGGCTCTTCCTGGCCTCGCTCTTCAACGGGGCTCTCAGGTACACACACACACACACACACACGAGCTGCTGCCGTACTACGTGCGCGACCAGCTCGCCGCCGCGCCCGGCCTCATAGGGCTCTTCCTCGCCTCGCTCTTCAACGGGGCTCTCAGGTACACACACACACACGAGCTGCTGCCGTACTACGTGCGCGACCAGGTCGCCGCCGCGCCCGGCCTCATGGGGCTCTTCCTGGCCTCGCTCTTCAACGGGGCTCTCAGGTACCTCTAAATTCTACAAATTGGTCCTTCAAGCCGGATAGTTTTGAGATATTCCTCACTCTTCACTGAGTGGCGACCGTGAACTGAAGACGCGAAGTCTCCACAAGATATTCAGGAGACATGGTAAAGTAAACTGGATGAAGGTCGCTCTGGACCTGTCGGTGTGGCCATTACTTCGAGAGGCCTATGCTGGACATGGTCTTTGACTACGTCTTTGGGCTGAAATGATGAATAAATGATGACTCTTCGCTGGCGTGAAAAGCAAAGCAACCTCAACATAGCATTCGTTGTAATGCAATAAATTCTGTTTGTTTCAGTTTCCTAGTGTCGAACGTGAACTCCCTGGCGACAGTGACGTGGGAGGACTTCGTGTCGCACGCGCCGGCCTTCCGCGGCGTGGACGACCGGCAGCAGCTCGCCGTCATCAAGACGCTCGGCGTCATGTACAGTGAGTCTCTCTGTCTCCCTCCCTCCCGCTAGCGTCGTCTTGCTCACTTCCGCGGCGTGGACGACCGGCAGCAGCTCGCCGTCATCAAGACGCTCGGCGTCATGTACAGTGAGTCTCTCTGTCTCCCTCCCTCCCGCTAGCGTCGTCTCGCTCACTTCCGCGGCGTGGACGACCGGCAGCAGCTCGCCGTCATCAAGACGCTCGGCGTCATGTACAGTGAGTCTCTCTGTCTCCCTCCCTCCCGCTAGCGTCGTCTCGCTCACTTCCGCGGCGTGGACGACCGGCAGCAGCTCGCCGTCATCAAGACGCTCGGCGTCATGTACAGTGAGTCTCTCTGTCTCCCTCCCTCCCGCTAGCGTCGTCTCGCTCACTTCCGCGGCGTGGACGACCGGCAGCAGCTCGCCGTCATCAAGACGCTCGGCGTCATGTACAGTGAGTCTATCTGTCTCCCTCCCTCCCGCTAGCGTCGTCTCGCTCACTTCCGCGGCGTGGACGACCGGCAGCAGCTCGCCGTCATCAAGACGCTCGGCGTCATGTACAGAGAGTCTCTCTGTCTCCCTCCCTCCCGCTAGCGTCGTCTCGCTCACTTCCGCGGCGTGGACGACCGGCAGCAGCTCGCCGTCATCAAGACGCTCGGCGTCATGTACAGAGAGTCTCTCTGTCTCCCTCCCTCCCGCTAGCGTCGTCTCGCTCACTTCCGCGGCGTGGACGACCGGCAGCAGCTCGCCGTCATCAAGACGCTCGGCGTCATGTACAGTGAGTCTCTCTGTCTCCCTCCCTCCCGCTAGCGTCGTCTCGCTCACTTCCGCGGCGTGGACGACCGGCAGCAGCTCGCCGTCATCAAGACGCTCGGCGACCTGTACAGTGAGTCTCTCTGTCTCCCTCCCTCCCGCTAGCGTCGTCTCGCTGTGTTCAAGCGGCGTGCTAATGCAGTGTGTGTGTGTCTACAGCGGTGCTGATCGCGGGCCTGTCGCTGGGCGTGGGCGCGGCGGGCGGCGTGGTGCAGGGCTCGCTGCTGGTCACCTCGGCCACGTCGGGCGCGCTGCTCGGCGTGTTCGTGCTCGCGGCGCTGTGCCCGCTCGCCACGGCCGCCTCCGCCGCCGCCGGGGTGCTCGCCGCGCACGCCGTCACTGTGGCGCTGGCTGCAGCGCGCTTCACGCTGCTCGCCAAGCGCGACGAGCTGCTGCCTACTTCTATTGATGTACGTCAACAATTAAAATAAGTATAGGTATACATACTTATTTTAATTGTTACTTCTGCTTGTGATGACTGATTACCATAGCCACTTGTAATGTGTCTGTGTGCCGTAACAGTGACGTTGTCAATTTTGAGCAATAAAAAAACGGTGTTTTTACATCTTGTACAACATCAATACATATTCCGTCCGTCTGCCCTCTGCGAGATCTCAAACTGGTGACCCCGACGTTATTAATAAACTCATAACTTGTGTTTGTTTTTTCCAATACTCTTCTTTATCCTTTGAAATGTTATTGGTATGTGTAGGGCTGCAGCAACGCGACTCTCTCCGGAGCCGCGGCGGGAACGACGCCGCTGGGAGCCGCGGCGGCGCGCGCGCTGCAGCAGCTGGGCCCGCTGCTGGCGCGGCAGGCCCTCGTGACTCCGACCCACCAACACGTGTATGTTATATTACTTTTTTTTTGTTTGGATTCAAAAAATAAAAATACTATGCTGCTACAAAAAATATGGCCTTTCGTGCAATCGTAATTGGCCAGGCAAATTAAGAATAAGTATATGGAAATTCACAATTTCCGACTGAAGACTGGAAGAAAACAAGGGTCACTTTACAACTAGAGAACAGTAGGTAATCAAAAGTCCTTTTTTCGAGAGGGTGGGACAAAAACATTCATTATTATTTACTAGCTGCCCCGGCGAGCTTCTAATTGCTTTAAAAAACGGAACCGATCACAAAATACCGGGGTAATTTTCTTTTACACCTAACGCCATCTAGTGGTTAAAGGTTTAAAACTTAAAGCTTATGTAATAATATTCCAGGTCGTCGGCGTGGGAGCAGGTGTACGGCGTGTCGTACATGTGGTACGCGGTGATCGGCACGGTGGTGTGCGTGAGTGTGGGGGCGCTGTGGGGGGCCGCGCGGGACGACGGCCGCCGCGTCGACCCGCGCCTGCTGCTGCCCGCCGCCGCGCGCCTCGCGCGATGTCTGCCCATCGCGAGGCGACGACTGCTGCCCGCCGCGACGCCCGCGACCCCTGCCACCCCCGCGGACAAGGCCCCCGCGACCCCTGTGACCCCGGCCGTGGCCCCCGCGTCCCCCGCGTCCCCCGCGCCGCCCGCGCCCTGCAGCAGTCGGCTGTTCGACGCGTACCGGCCCGCGCCGCCCGAGCCCCGCGTACAACGGACTCGCTTCTGATAGTGATCAGTGCTCGCAACTACTTGTACCACAGTGTAATCTCACTCACACAAGCATGATACGCGTGCACATACAATAGTTCAAACTGAGTGCCAAGCAACGCGTTTTTTTCCTAAAAGTGTCCTCGAGGTGTGCTCTTACTATGAAGAAACTTTGTGTTGGTTGAATGAAACCAATGAGGATATAATGTGAAGTGTAATTAGTGGAAGTGCTAATGGAAAACTTTAATAGACTTGTTTTCAGTTTTATAGGTACTTAGGTTATTGCAGTTATTAGTATATACTAAAGAAAATTGTATTATCTTGAAGATATGTACTTATAACGAATTTAAAAATAAAGTCAATTTGTATAAAATATTTATTGCATCCATCATTTGTTACTAAATAATTTTGTTATTGCTAGAAGTTGCTGGCATTTTGCAATATTATTTTGATTTTTGTCTACAATATTTATTTTTATTCATATGATTTTAGCCTTGAGGGAGGCCTATGTCCAGCAGTGGACGTCCTACGGCTGAAATGATGATGATGATATGATTTTAATGTTTATTTTTTTAATTTTAAATTAATCATAGATTAGAATAACCCATTTTTGCTTTTATATTTAAAATCGATGACACTATTTTGTTACCAATATTTTTAATATCACAAAGAAAAACACCGCAAGACAACACTGTCGCGATGTAGAAAATGAAGCGCCATCTAGGGAGGACTTTTGGAACATTAGCATATCACATTTACATTACATTAAATAATCTTTACTACAAACTAAAGTGCAATTGTTTTTGGATACAGGGTACCTGTATATTTATTGTAAGTAGGTACTGCATTAAGTATTGTTTAGACTTTGTTGCGTATGTCTGGCGGTTTTCAAAGCTTAGATCAAGTAGGCATTTGAAATAACTGTTTCTACAATGTGAGAAGGTTTTTAATAATGCAGCAATGTCATTTCATTTTATTACGTATCATAGAAAAGCGCCAAAATGTAGCAACAAGATGTTGCGTTAATTATATTCTTACATTTTGCCATTTTTACCTGTGATTTATTTTTACTTAAGTATTTAGTATTATAAATAGGTGAATGATGTGATCAAGAGGCAAATGGGTTCTATCACTTTAAATGAGAAGTTTGTCAAAAAATAAACATTTGAATAGATTGTGCTTTATTTCATTAGTTTAGTTAGGCAAACACGATCGGCGTAACACTTCCGGTTTTTCTGTATTGAAAAATAGCTCCTATGCTTTGATATTACAGTCTATGGCGCACGAGACCATAGACAAAAGTGTTACGCCGTTCGCGTCGCCACTTTACACATGTCCCACGCAATAAAATGTGAAAAGCTTAAAATTGTACTGAGATTGTGAACGATACCTACACCTTATTGCTTGTGACTGTACAATATACAAATTTTGAGTACCTATTTCATTTTAGTCCATAAAGCTCTTTTATGGCAAAATTAATTGTATTAATTTGCAACTACAAACTACCTAAGTACAAGAAAAATTTAAAAATTAATTAAACTCAATTTTTTTTTTTCATTATCTTTTATTTCTCTTTATATCCATATCTTCTATTTTACTTACATCAGTAATTTTAATATTATAAAGAAAACAAAAAAACAACAAACATTTTTATCTACAGACTAAATTGACAACAATTGATTGAACGAAATAATAAGTTTTCATTATTATTCCTCAAGATGTCGCGCGCATGTCACTTGCAAATCCATCTATATCGCGCCAGCGTTGTCTTGTGAGCGCAGCATAAATAGATCGACTGGGGCTGTCGCCCAAACAGCCCCAAGGGCCCCAAGGCCTAAGGCCTACTAACCTAACCCGCCACTATGACGGGTAGGCTAGTGACCTAACCAGAAGGCCTACTAACCTAACCCGCCACTATGACGGGTAGGCCAGTGACCATTAAGGAATTAAGAAAAGATTGAAAACCTAACTTCTGGTACCTATCCTTAATTGAGTCCACCTAACTTGAGTCAAGCTAACTTGAGTCAAGCTAACTTGAATCAACCTAACTTGTGTAAACCTAACTTGAGTCAACCTAACTTGGGTCAACCTAACTTGAGTCAACCTAACTTGTGTAAACCTAACTTGAGTCAACCTAACATGGGTCAACCTAACTTGAGTCAACCTAACTTGGGTCAACCTAACTTGAGTCAACCTAACTTGGGTCAACCTAACTTGAGTCAACCTAACTTGGGTCAACCTAACTTGAGTCAACCTAACTTGGGTCAACCTAACTTGAGTCAACCTAACTTGGGTCAACCTAACTTGAGTCAACCTAACTTGTGTCAACCTAACTTGGGTCAACCTAACTTGGGTCAACCTAACTTGGGTCAACCTTTTTTTTTTTTTAAGACGGGGAAACTCCTAACGAGTACCCTGCAGCCCCGTGGGGAGCCGCAGGGTTATGTGGGGTTCACACCCACTAAAACCCCGCCGGTGTCCTTCTCGGCTGTTGGCAGGAGGGTCGCGGGCAGTGATAATTCTCCGCGACCGAGCATCGGCTGTGGAGCCTATTCTCGGGGGGACATTGTGGTCGTCCCCCCGGAGCGTGGATAGCTCGCCCAACGCTCGACGACGGAAACGGGACACCCGCGTTCCGCCGTCCCCGGGGACCCTCTTAGTTGCCTTTTACGACAGGCAGGGGATACCTCACCTATTCTTCGGCCCGGTACTGCAGGGCGTAACTTGGGTCAACCTAACTTGAGTCAACCTAATTCTGGCAACATAATAACCTAACCTAACACACAAGACGTCAACACTTTTTGTAACCTAACACCTAACTTCTGAAAACCTAACCTTCGAGCAGGGAGCTCTGAGTGGCGGTCTCTTCAATTAGGTTTTTTTTTTTTTTTAATTTAGTTTTCATGTGTAGGTATATAGTATATTTCTAGACCTAAGTTTTTTACAGAATGTTTTAACAATTAATTATATATTGAACCTAACTTTTGAAATTTAACATTGTAAGTTTTAATCAATCAATATATAAAACTCTTCAGTTACTGACTGACTGACAGACAACGCAGAGCCAAAACTACTGGGCGTAATGGACTGAAATTTTGCACGTATGTTCATTAATGAATAATTTCCGGAATTTCCCATGGGAACGGGAAGCAACGTTTTAGTCATCTAACTTCTGGAAACCAAACACAAGTCAACTTACTTCTTACAAAAGGTCAATT
The DNA here is from genome assembly GCA_951802225.1 of Euspilapteryx auroguttella. Lineage (NCBI taxonomy): Eukaryota > Metazoa > Arthropoda > Insecta > Lepidoptera > Gracillariidae > Euspilapteryx > Euspilapteryx auroguttella. Next base: position 14,902 of record OX637663.1, on the reverse strand, counting down.
TATGTATAGCGGCGGCACGAACGAAGTAACACTTTAGTCTATGGTCTCGTGGACTGTAATATCAAAGAACAAGAGCTATGTATTTTGAAATACAGAAAAGTGTTACGCCGACTGTGTCCGCCAGTTTTCCAAACTAAACTTTTTAACATGCTTTTCGCTTTTCTTGTCGACCTTGTCGTTGTGTAACTAACTAAGTAGGTATTTACCTTACGGAGGACGCTTAATTACCTTAACTAACTTTAAGAATTGTAAATCAAAAGAAAAAAATAATTGTATTAAATAATAATTATTAGGTAAATAATGTATTTAATTTAGAGAGCACTCTCTGCCAACAAACTGCTCTGTCGTTTGGCGGATATTATGTTTATATTTTCTTGTAAGTTATGAAATGAATAAACTTCTATTACGCTTTATTTTATTTATTTAATGGAATTTACGGTACCTAACTAATTGGGGCCATCTTGTAAATCGTACGTAACATCACGAAAATTGTCAACTGTAAATAATAGTTAGTTCTATTATGACAACATACTTAAAATACAAAAATTGTGCATGTCTTTTACTTCCATCCTATGCATCCTCAGATTTTTCAGATGTTAAATTTATTTAAGTTAAAAACATGAACTTTTTCAAAAGGCTACCTTTTTTTTTTTTTTTTTTTTTTTTTAAATTTGTCAAACAAACATTAATTGATAAAACTATTCTATACTATCCATTGGCCCCAAAAAAAAAAAAAAAAAAAATAGCCTAGACGCATTAAAATAAATATTACTAAGGAATACTATCGAAATCAATTGAGCCGGAATTTATGGCCTGGATCTTCATTCAAAGAAGCTGTGTTTGGAATTGCTTACTATTTGCTACAATTATCTTTGACCACAATTAATTTTCTAGGTCTGATGATAATGAAGCTGGAAGCAGGCAATTTGCACTTGAGAGTGAGTTCACTTAATGAACCTGATAAAAACCTAAAACTTTTTTTTTTTTTTTTCCTTAACCTAACCTAACTATTTTTTCAGGTTAGGTTAGTTCAGGTTAGGTTAGTTCAGGTTAGGTTAGTTCAGGTTAGGTTAGTTCAGGTTTCAGGTTAGGTTAGTTCAGGTTAGGTTAGTTCAGGTTAGGTTAGTTCAGGTTAGGTTAGTTCAGGTTAGGTTAGTTCAGGTTAGGTTAGTTCAGGTTAGGTTAGTTCAGGTTAGGTTAGGTTAGGTTAGGTTAGGTTAGGTTAGGTTAGGTTAGGTTAGGTTAGGTTAGGTTAGGTTAGGTTAGGTTAGGTTAGGTTAGGTTAGGTTAGGTTGGGGTGCTAGTCAGATAACCTCCTCGTGGTGCACCCTGGGCAACAGCGGACGATCACACCTTTCGTTTCCCGTTTGGTGTGATCGCCCGGTGGCTAATAATCGGACAACCGAGTCGTGGCGGTATAACCACTCCCTGGGCTGTCGTCAGCCCGGAGACGGGAAATCGTCTTCGAAAGAGCGCGGATGGGTCGTGTGATCTGGGCCCATCCAGTACAGTAGACAGGTCACAAATGAAGATGAAAATGGCCGACGATGAAATAGTATTACCCCAGGAGGGTACCGTTGCCCTAACCGGCAACGGAGAATCCCTCCCCTGCTCACAAGAGCAGGGCAGCCCCTCGTATTCTGGGGGGGGCACAGAGTCGCCACGGACGTCTCAGGTGGGCCAACCGGGAGCCGCAATCCCGAAGGTGATCAGGGTCAGTCTCGAACGACTCCCTGATTTCTCGGAAGGCCGGGAAATTTTTGCACTTCCCCGCCCCATATCGGATTTGACGCAAAACATCCCTACGGATGATGGAGAGGAATCGGACTCATCTACTTTTTCCTTTAAGTCGTTGGGGTCCTCTATGACTTCTGTGGCGTCATTGCGCGCGAACAAGCGCGGAAGACCGTCACCGTCAGCGGGAGGAACGGAAGGAACTGAGTTGCCACGTCCAAAGCGTCCAGTGATAAGGCGCCGGCACTCAAACAAGGAAAGGGCGTCCCTCCAAACAAGGACAGTTGCTGGACAAGACACGCAGGATGCCATGGAGGAAGCCCAAACGGTAATAAAATCCGTTGTTCCACAACGGACAAACCGATGGGAGCACGGCTTTGAGGAGGAGGAGGTGGACCTATCCTTGGTCTCTATCTCCTCCACAAAAGCAAAGAAATCTTTGCCTAGAGTGGAGGAGTTAGCGGCCGAGATGAGGCAACAGCCAACTACTGATCTGGGTGCTCGCATCTGTGAATCGCTAGACGAAGTTGAAAAGGTTGCCGACACCTCCAGCCGCCTGAAGGGGGACTATGTCCGAAAACTCAGACTGGCGGTAAGGACGGCAAAGGCAGCTTTTGAAGAGGTGGTGCAGCGGCTCCCAGAGTCAGCGGCGGTACAGCGACTAGAAGCCGAGAATGCGGTCCTCAGGTCGCAGCTCTCTGCCATGTCGCGACGACTTGAAATATTGGAGGCAAGCGGCGCTGGGCCATCAAGAGTCGTTGCTAGACGGGAACCAACCGCAAACTCTGAAGAACAACTCATGGAGCGTATTGAGGCTCTGGTTAACGAAAGACTCAACCAGCTACTTCCGAAGTCAGTAGAACAGCCCGGAATTATCACCCAGCAACCGTTGGAAAATGGCCAAACACAAAAGGGAAAGGGCAAGGCTCCATTGTCGGGTTCTTCGAAGCATAAGGCAGCAAAGCCCTCTGCGCAGATGCAACCTGCAGCTCCAGAGGGTGGGAAAGGTCTTTTACTTCCGAGGAAGACGAAAAAGAAGAGCAAAAAGGCGAGAAAAGCCGCTGCTGCTCTCTCTGGACCTTTGGAGCCTGTTCCGCTAGTGGAGAATATACCTCTGGCGTCAAAGACATCACCAGGAGAACCCCTCTCACATGACCAGAACTCCTGGGCAAAAGTGACCAGTAAAAAGGTGACTCCAAAGCCGAGAACTGCGAAAACGCAGCCAACTCCAGCTAAGGAGGCGCGTCCTGCCAAACCCACGCGAGCACCAACTACCGCTGCCATTACGGTCACACTGAAGGAGGGTGCAAATACCTCCTATGCGGCTGTGATGGCTGCGGCTAGAGAGCGTGTGAAACTGGCAGAGTTTGGCATATCAGAGGTTCGGCAAAGAAGAGCTGTTACCGGCGGTCTCATTTTGGAGATTGCGGGTCCCGAAGGCGCACAAAAGGCCGATCAGTTGGCACAGAAAATGTCTGTTGCCCTGGCCGACTTAGAAGTGCGGATCATGCGTCCGTCAAAGACAGGAGAAATGAGAGTCTCTAACTTTGACGAGTCAGTAACCCAGACCGATATCGCAAACGCAATTGCTGAGTCCGGGGGCTGTAAAACTGAGGAAGTCAAAGTTGGAGACATCCGCCTCTCACAGAAGAAGCTAGGGACTGCGTGGGTGCGCTGCCCACTTGTAGCTGTCCGCAAGCTCACAGCACCGGAGTCCAAGCTCAGAATCGGATGGGCCTTGGTACGTGTTCAAGCACTGGCAGCAAGGCCCCTGCAGTGCTTTAGGTGCCTCGAGATGGGACATGTCAGAGCCCGCTGCACCATGACAGACCGTAGCAACCACTGCTACGTCTGTGGCGAAGAAGGGCACAAGGCACGACAGTGCACACACAAGGTGCCAAAATGTCCGGTCTGCAGCGACCTAGGAAAGCCGTCGGAGCATAGACTGGGAAGCAAAAAGTGCTCCCCACCTAAAAGAAAGAGGCGAATGGCTGAGCAGAGCCATCCCTCTTCATCCCAACCACCAGCCGCACAAACGACGGAACAGGGCGACAGCCCGAGGGAGGAAACCCCTACGGCCTCCCATTCCCAGCCTTAAAGGTGATGCAATGCAACCTAAACCACTCCAAAAGAGCTCAGGATCTGCTCATCCAAACTCTGGCGGAGTGGTCGGTTGCAATAGCGGTGGTAGCGGAGCCTTACAAGGTCCCGTCTCATCCTAGATGGTTTTCGGGAGACGGGGGTTCGGTCGCTATTTATTGGGGTGGAGGCCGCGGTGATCCTCCCTGTATCCCTCTCCTGAAGGGCCTGGGCTACGTGGCAGTGGAATGGGGCCCTCTGGCTGTGGTGGGGTGCTACGTGTCCCCGAACATTGATCTCCCCGCCTTCGAGATATATCTGGACAGGTTGGCAGACTGCATTCGTAGATGCCTTCCTCGTCCGGTGCTCGTCCTGGGCGACTTTAATGCTCATTCCAGATCGTGGGGAGGCGCCCAGGACGACGCAAGGGGGGAGTCAGTGTTAGAGTGGGCAGCTGGACTGGACCTCGGTCTCATAAACCAGGGTTCGGTCAGTACTTGTGTGCGCTGGCAGGGAGAGTCGATTGTCGACCTCTCTTGGGCAACTCCTGGTGCTATGCGACTGGTGTCGGGCTGGCGGGTTGCAGAGGAAGTGGTCACACTCTCGGACCATCGACACATTTTAATGGAGGTGTCCACCGGGCAGCCAGCTCGACCTCAGATTAATGGCGGCTGGCCACGGCGCTGGGTCATAAAACACCTGGACCGCGATCAGCTGATTACTGCAGCTACAGTTGTGGCCTGGGCGGAGAAGGAGGGGAACTTGCTCGACCCAGAAAGAGAGGCAGTCTGGTTTCAGGAAAAGATGACGTCTATATGTGACGCATCGATGCCCCGGGCTAGAGCTCCCGCACGTACCTCTGTGTACTGGTGGTCAGCAGACTTAGCGCGTCTCCGTGCAATCTGCCTTCGGACACGACGACAGTACCAGAGGACAAGAAGAAGGCGCAACTCAACGCCAGAAGAGACGTCCAGGGCCTATGAAGATTACAGAGCTGCTTCAAAAGAGTTTCGAGTAGAGATTGCGAACTCGAAGGCTCGGTCGTGGCAAGAGCTCCTCGACGACCTGGACAGAGACCCATGGAGCCGCCCTTATAAAACCGTAATGGGCAAACTCCGACCATGGGTCCCCCCACTGACGGAAACCCTGGACCCAGCCCTTCGGGAAACAGTCATAGACACACTGTTCCCAAGGGTACAGGACGATCCGAACAGTGCTCCGAACGTTCCTCAACCATGCGCGTGGGAAGAGCGTTTGGAGGTGTCAGTCGGGGAGCTTGACCGAGCCGTGAGGCGGCTCAGAGGCAAAAACACCGCCCCTGGACCCGATGGCGTACCGGGTCGTGCCTTGGTGTTGGCCCTGGACATCCTTGGAGACCGCCTGAGGCAGCTGTACACCAGTTGCCTTCAACAGGGGCGCTTCCCTTCCGATTGGAAGGAGGCGTCCCTGGTCCTCCTAAAGAAGGATGGCAGACCTGCGGACTCTCCCTCCGGGTACCGGCCCATTTGCCTGCTCGACGAGGTCGGAAAGCTATTCGAGAGGATAGTTTCCGACCGAATTGTCGAGCATCTGGACCGTGATGGCCCCAACCTCTCGGAGTCCCAGTACGGGTTCCGTCGAGGCCGTTCGACAGTGGACGCAATTCTTCGCGTCCGCGCAATGTCGGACGAGGCGGTAGGTGAGGGCAGGGTGGCGTTGGCAATTAGCCTTGACATTGTCAACGCCTTTAACTCCCTGCCCTGGGAAGCGATTAGAAGGGCACTGGTGTACCACCAGGTGCCCTCCTACCTACGCGCAGTGGTTGGGGACTACCTGCGGAACAGGCGGATAAAATATGTGGGCCGAGACTCGAAGGTTCATGCGAGGGAAGTATGTTGCGGGGTTCCACAGGGGTCCGTGCTTGGCCCCCTGCTCTGGAATCTCGCCTACGACGCGGTTCTGCGTGTGGAACTCCCCGCCGGCGTAAATTTGGTTTGTTACGCAGATGACACTCTTGTCCAAGCCAGCGGGGAGAACTTCGAGAGGACTGCCAGGCTTGGCGAGCTCGGGGTGGCACGTGTAGTGCGAAAGATAGAGCAGTTGGGCCTCAAAATAGCGCCTCACAAAACCGAGGCGCTATGGTTCCATGACCTTCCTCGAGGCGAGGAACCCCCCGGCTGTTCGGTTCGCGTGGGTGACGCAGAGGTTCAGGTCGGGCAATATATGAAATACCTCGGCCTCATCCTGGATAGCCGTTGGACGTTCAGGGAGCATTTCGACCGCTTGGTCCCTCGGATCGAGAAGGTAGTTGGTGCACTTCACCGCATACTGCCTAATCTCGGGGGACCCAAAGAAGCAGTGCGCCGCCTTTATGCGGGTGTGGTGCGATCGATGGTGCTCTATGGTGCGCCCGTATGGTCCAAAGACCTAACGGGCGACCGCCGCTGCAGGGCCATGCTGGCCAGTTTGCAGCGGAGAGTGGCCATCCGAATCGCAAGGGGGTATCGCACCATATCCCACGAGGCGGCAGGGCTTCTGGCTCGGTGTCCGCCACTGGACATACTGGCGGCCATGGACACGCGGACCTACGCGTTGGTCCGTGCTCTCCGCCAGAGAGGCGAGCCCGAGCGAGCGGTCGAAAGACTGAGAGAGGACGAGCACCAAAAGGTGCTCGATGAATGGCGTGAGCGACTACAGGAGCCACAGTCAGCGCAACAGCGCGCTGTCAGTGCAGTCCTCCCCAGTTTCGCTCCCTGGATGGAACGTCGGTGTGGGGTCACTTTCCGGCTCACCCAGGTGCTCACCGGGCATGGTTGCTTTGGTGAGTACCTGAACCGAATCGGGCGCGAGCCGACGCCACACTGCCACCACTGCCCCAGCGACAAGGACGACGCCCAGCACACGCTAGAAGAGTGCCCCGCGTGGGACGCGGAAAGGGCCGTCCTTGTCGCTGAAGTAGGGGCCGGCCTCTCCCTCCCAGCCTTAGTCAAAGCTATGCTGGATAGAAAAGAAGCGTGGAAGGCAATGGTCTCCTTCTGCGAGTCTATAATGACCCAGAAGGAGACCGCAGAGCGGGAGCGCGAGCGCGCAGATCCCGCTCGAAGAAGGCGACGCAGAGCTCCGACGTAACGGTAGCCGCGTCTGGCCCTGTAGTCTCGGGCCTAAGAATAGAGCTACGGTATCCCCTGCCTGTCGTAAGAGGCGACTAAAAGGGGCTCTGGGGTCGTGAGTGGTGAGGACGGGGGTCCTCATCACTCGTTCCAACGACCCCGGGCAGGACACGGCGATGCGGATTTCTGGCCCCACATCACCGTAAAGGAGGAAGGCAAAGGGGAGTATTTAACTCCCCGGGCCGAGCCCTATGGGCACAGTGCGTGGGGATGCTCGGAGTAAATGTCCAATGGCCCCGAGCATCCTCATAAGCACAGAAGGTGGCCAAACGGAGGGTTTTTAGCGGGTGCGAGTCCCGCACACCCCCGTCGCTCCCCCGGGCGGCGGGGTAGTGCATAAGGCATTTTCCCTTCGAGAACAACGAAAAAAAAAAAAAGGTTAGGTTAGGTTAGGTTAGGTTAGGTTAGGTTAGGTTAGGTTAGGTTAGGTTAGGTTGGGTTGGGTTGGGTTGGGTTGGGTTGGGTTGGGTTGGGTTGGGTTGGGTTGGGTTGGGTTGGGTTGGGTTGGGTTGGGTTGGGTTGGGTTGGGTTGGGTTGGGTTGGGTTGGGTTGGGTTGGGTTGGGTTGGGTTGGGTTGGGTTGGGTTGGGTTGGGTTGGGTTGGGTTGGGTTGGGTTGGGTTGGGTTGGGTTGGGTTGGGTTGGGTTGGGTTGGGTTGGGTTGGGTTGGGTTGGGTTGGGTTGGGTTGGGTTGGGTTGGGTTGGGTTGGGTTGGGTTGGGTTGGGTTGGGTTGGGTTGGGTTGGGTTGGGTTAGGTTAGGTTAGGTTAGGTTAGGTTAGGTTAGGTTAGGTTAGGTTAGGTTAGGTTAGGTTAGGTTAGGTTAGGTTAGGTTAGGTTAGGTTAGGTTAGGTTAGGTTAGGTTAGGTTAGGTTAGGTTAGGTTAGGTTAGGTTAGGTTAGGTTAGGTTAGGTTAGGTTAGGTTAGGTTAGGTTAGGTTAGGTTAGGTTAGGTTAGGTTAGGTTAGGTTAGGTTAGGTTAGGTTAGGTTAGGTTAGGTTAGGTTAGGTTAGGTTAGGTTAGGTTAGGTTAGGTTAGGTTAGGTTAGGTTAGGTTAGGTTAGGTTAGGTTAGGTTAGGTTAGGTTAGGTTAGGTTAGGTTAGGTTAGGTTAGGTTAGGTTAGGTTAGGTTAGGTTAGGTTAGGTTAGGTTAGGTTAGGTTAGGTTAGGTTAGGTTAGGTTAGGTTTTTTTTTTTGAAGTTTTGTTGGAGTTCCAAACTCCAACTTTTAGTTTTCAAACATCATGAGTTCAGTGCTATTGGTATACACTTCCCTCATGGTTTCATCGCTTATGGGACTTGCGGAATATTGTTGACTGTGGGAGTTGGTGGTTTATTGAATGTCTTAAGGTTCTTTACGATGTGAACCACCAAGGAGTGATATGAATCTGTAGTAGTTTGTTTTGTTATTATTTCTTGCAGTGAAAACGGGTCACTAACAAGTTGTGCGGTGGTAAGATGGTTTTGGCGTTCTCTGCCAAATCGTGGGCAGTCTCTTATTAAGTGATCAAGGCTTTGTATATTTACCCCGTCACAAGGACAAAGGTGGTCGGAAGTGATATGGAACCTGTGGAGGTATTCCTTATGGTATCCATGATTAGTTAGCAACTGGGTGATGGCAAAATATGGCTTCACTATTGACAGGTATTCTGTTAGAATTTCATAAGTGGGGAGAAGTGATCTTATATGGTTGCTAGTTTTATAGTACAACTGTTTAGCTGCCTCTGTGCAAAGAATTTTATTTTTGTGTTTTACAAAAGATATGGGAACTGAAAAGAAATCTGGGGCTTTGTGAGCAAACGCAGCTGCTTTGGCTGCTGCGTCCGCTGCTTCGTTACCGTATATGCCGATATGGGCCTTTACCCACTGGAATTCGACTGTAATATTATTTTGTTTCGCTTTTATATATTCCATGTGTATTTTGGCAACTAAGGGTGTTGTGCTGTTAGGGTTGCAGATTTCGTCAAGGCCAGATTTGCTGTCAGAAAATATGATGCTTGGAGTTGCATGTTTCTGGTTTATCCATAGAAATGCGTGGTATATAGCAAGAAGCTCGGCTTGGAAAACCGAGCAACAGCTATGTAGTTTGAGTTTCTTTGTATAAGTTTCTCCGGTGGGCAAGTATGCGACAAAAGCAGCTCCGACCTTGTCGTCCTGTTTACTGCCGTCCGTGTAAATGTTATAATTTAGTGTCGTTGAGTTTTCGTCTTCTTCTGGTAAGTCTTTACGGAATGCTATTTTGGGTCTCAGAGCAGGATGGAGTAGATCTTTGACAGGAGTGGGCAGTTCTATTGGTATGTCGGCTGGTAGGAATTTAGATTGCCTTGTTAATTTAGTAGTTTCAATATCTGAAGTTACTGATATTTTTGTTGGAAGAGGTGTGAGTTGGGCAATTGATATTGAAGCTGCAGTACTTATGGTTCTGAAGCCTTGTATAGTCTTCATAGCAAAGAGCCTTTGGAGGGATAGGAATCGTTCGTATACGTATTTGATGGTTAGTGCCTTAGACCACACGCTAGCGGCATAACATATGATTGGTTCGATCACGTGCTTGTATATGATTTTGACGTTGTCTGGGTGTGCTCCCCATGTAGGCTTAACAAACTGGACTAATTTATGAAATAACTTTTTTGATTTTTCTATTATGTAGTCGGTGTGGTGAATGAACTTAAGTCTCCAGTCTATGATAACTCCTAGATATTTTATTTTGTTGATGATTGGGATGGATTGATTTTTAATTTGTATTTTACACTTCTTGGCCTTGTTTGTAAAAGCAATTACTTGGGTTTTCTCAGGGCCAAATGTTAGTTTAACGGAGTTTCCCCATTCAGTTACTGAATTTAGTGCGGTATTTATATTATTTTCGAGATCTGGCAGGTTTTTCGAGTGAGAGATGAGGAGGACGTCATCTGCATAAGCCTGCAGGTGACATCCATCAGGCAAAGGTAGGTCGAATATTTCGTCAAGGATGATGTTCCAGAGAGTAGGACCACAGACGGAGCCCTGGACGCACCCTCTGGAAGTGGATTTTTCGACACTTTGATCGACGAAGTTCATTGTGACTTTTCTGTGGGTCATATAGCTGCGCAAAAGATGGAATATGTTTTTTGGACAATTTACTTCTCGGAGCCTCCTGATTATTGCCGGCCACCAGGCATTGTCAAAGGCTGACTTGATGTCTAGCGACGCGGCAACAACATGCTCCTTCTTGTCTAAAGCTGAGTAGATTTTGGAGAGGGCTGTGTTTATTGCTTGAGTAGTAGAGGTCTGTGGTTTGAAGCCGAATTGTTGTTTTGAAGTATTGTCAGTTTTTTGAAGGTGGTGATTGAGGCGGTTAATGACAAGTTTCTCAAGAAGCTTGCCAAAAACATTTATTAGTCCTATCGGTCTATATGCTGCGAGTTCGGTGTAGTCTGACTTGTTGGGTTTGGGGATGATTTTTGCTACAGAAACCTTCCATATTTTAGGAAAGAATTGCAGATTAAGGCAGCGGTTCATGATATTCAGTATGGTTTCAGGGATGCATTTAACAACAACGAGGCAGATGTCAGAGGTGAGGTGGTCAGGGCCTGGAGACCGTTTGGGATTCATCGAGTTGATGGCTTCATTTAGTTCATTTATGGTAAACGGTGAGTCATCAGTAGTGTTGATGGGTTCTGTTGCTTGAAGTCTGGTAGCTTTCTGTGTATTGGTGTCCTCAAAGTTGTCATCGGGATAAAAATGCTGTAGTAGAGCTTCCGCAGTTTCTTTGGCGTCATTGGTGTAGGTACCATCGCTTAGTTTAAGAGTTGAAGGTGGTTGGGTGATCGGACGTGATTTTATTATTTTATTAGTTATTGTCCACACATCGTCGGTTTTTTGCATAGTGCAAAACTCTTTAAAATGTGTGGTGGATGCTTCACAAATAGCATCTGAGTACGCTTTTTTGATTTTTATTCGTTCTGCCAATGTTTCGGCCAGTGGTTGACCTCTTTTCTTTAATTTAGCTAATTTGTGGTGATTTTTAATGACTTGGCATTTAAGTTCATCCAGTTTGTTGTTCCACCATGGAGCTTTTTCAGGCAGTGCTGTTGCGCGAGGCAGCATCTTATCGCAGGTCTTTTGTATAGCAATTGTAATTTTGTGTATGTTTGTTTCCAGGTCCACGGCGCTGAGCGATTGGATATCCACTTCTTGAGGTAAGTTTTTCTTTAGTTCTAAATTGAAACCATCTTCTAGTTGCTTCCATTGTATCTGTGTAGTATTATATCTGAATGTAGATAGTTTGATATTGCGTGTTAGTTCGGTTCTGCCTATTGTTAATGCAAAGGTGATGGCGTGATGATCAGAGGTGGGACAGATTTTAGGATCTACGACCCACTCTGAGATGGTGACTGATTTTGAGTTACTACAGAGTGTCAAGTCTACTATTGACTCCCTGAGTGCTCCGTAGCGTACTGCAGCGTATGTTGGGTGATTTCCTACATTGCAAATCTTTAAATCATTGATTATGGCAAAGTCTGCAACCTTGTTGCCGCGACTGGTGTTTTCGCGGGAGCCCCAGATGGTGTTCCAACCATTGAGGTCCCCGCAAATCACATGGGTTGCAGTGCGATGGTTACGTACGAAGTTTTCAAGTCGGTTTAGTGTCTGAAATTTGTCTTCTTTTGGTTCAATATACACCGAAGATAGGTATATTTTGGATCCCGTTTTGGTGGTGATCTGGACTGTTGCAATGTTAGAGTTGCTGTGTTCTGCAATTCCAATGATGCTACAGATACTATTTTTTATGCAGATGGCTGAAGTAAGGGTGATGTTATTAGTAGGGAATTGGTATATTGAGTATCCCGTGATTTTCTTTATAGAGTTTTGGTTGCTGGTATACGGTTCCTGGATAAATGCGACATCAGGTTGCTGTCGGTGTAAGTGCATAAGGAGTTCCTGAAAAGCGTGATATCCTCTATTTAAATTGATCTGTGTTACTTTAAGTTTACTGTTGTAGATTTTGTTTTTGTTGTTATGAATTTGTGTATTATTGGCCATAGTTGGTTTTTATGAATTTGTGTATTATTGGCCATAGTTGGTTTTGTTTATTATTTTGTTTTTTATTTGAATATTTTTGGGACAGGACGTGGATGTTGCAGAGTGATTGATTTTAGGGTTTTTGATGTTGGTTTTTTGAGCGTGATTGACACAGTTGTAGCACTTTGGTGTATTAGATTTAGAGGGACAGTTTTTGTATGTGTGTTCCTTTGAAGCGCAGTGAGAACAAGCGTGCTCTTTGATTGTGCAGGTTTTTCTGGTATGACCGAATTGAAGGCAATCGTAGCACTGTAGTAAGGATATGTACTCTTCTGCGTGTACCCTTTGGTGCTCGATGTTTATGCGGCCTGTTTTTATAACTTCACGCCAGCAGGCAGGAGTTGCCCTGAATACTGCGTTGTATAATTTTTCGTTTTTGTTTGTCCTTTTAAATTGGAAAGTGATGTCTTCTTTGTTGAAGGTAGATTTTATAGTTTCGTTTTGGTTTATTATAAGCTCCGCGAGTTCTTCTGTAGGGATGGAGTTGATTATGCCCTTGAGGACGAAGGAGGGTTTTAGTTTTTTAGATTCTTCCGCTGATACTTGTGAGTTGGGTTGATTTGCTTTATTAAGCGCCGTTTCTCTCTGGCTTTCAGTGTCAAATTCTACTCTAATTTTGTTATTAGAGACAAACTTGACTGCGGCTGGGGCAAATGTTGTGTCCTTGAATGAGACGCTTTGGTTCCAGGTTTTTAAAGTTTCGGTGTTGCTGGTTACTGGGTTCTTAGAAGTTATAATTATTGCCGGTTTTGTGATAGGTAGAGTTGGGGGAGCAGATGACTTCTTTCTTTGCAATTTTATCGCTTCAGCGAATGATTGTTTAGGTTGTGATTTAGGGATGTGTGTTGATATTTGGTTCTGAATTTCTTCTTTTATTGTGGTTTTTATTATGTTTATGGTTTTGTCGTCCAGGGAGACAGGTTGTGCCGGGATGAAGGTGGTGCCTTTTAGACTGTTGGCTGTTTCTTGAAGCTGTCTTACAGCTTTGATGATTGCTTCTTTGTTAGGCTTGGTTAGGCTTTTGCCTTCTGTGATTTTGGATAGAATGAAGGTTGTTATTTTAATAACCTCCTTGCTGAGGTCGTTTGAGGCTAGGTCGCCGTTGGTGGAAGATGATGATAAGTATTCGTCATCCGATAATACTAAGTTGAGCGAAGACCCTAATGGCGATAAGACGAGATTAGAGTCCATTTTGGTGGCAATGTGGGTTCATTCAGGTCCAGGTAAGCCCTGATGTACCCATTTATGTATTTGAAGTTAATTTATAGGTAATAAGTATTTTTATTTTAGTTTTTAAGTTTTATTTCAGGGATATAAAGTATGAATGTAACTTTTTATTGTGTGTATCTATATTTTTAATATTTATTTTCTTTGCAGGGACGAGGAAGGAGAAGGGAGCGGACAAGGAGTTGCGACTTTATCTGAGGTAAGTAAATTTTTAGAAATTTGTGAATTTTGGACTTGGTGATTGATGTAGGATTTTTTATATGTTTGCAGGAGTGCTGTATCTGGTGTCAAAATGACCGTCGCAGATATAGTGAGTAATGAGCAAAATATTGGAATTTTAAAATAATATTTTAAAATTTTCAAGTATGAAAAAGTTTTTTCTTAATATGAAATTTTTGAATAAAAACAAAAGTATTGGGTTTTGATCAATTTTATTCTTATGGGTGTGTGTTGGGGTTATGACTGATAGATTGGAATGTTAAAATTTTTGTGATTTTCCGACTTTTTAATTTCGGAAAGATGGTCGGTGTTTAAAAGTATGAAAATTTAAAATTCTCAAACTTTTTATTTGAGGTCCTAATGAACTGAGAAGTGATTATTTAAAAGAATTTTAAATTAGAAATAAAAATTTTAGAAGTTAAAAATGTGTGAAATTTTTACAAGTGTGGGATGATAAAAACTGAATGGAATGTTTTGGCAGGACAAATGAGATATCAAAATGACCGCCGCAACAAATAAGGGAAATGGACAGAGAATTGTGAATTTAGGTTAATATTTAAAAATTTTTAAGTGTGAGAAACACTTTTTGAAAAATGAAATTTGCTAATAAAAAATTAACTGGGCTATTGAAAACTATTTTATTCGCACCGTGGTATGTGGTGAAATTATGGAGTATGATGGAATAATAAAAAAGGGGGGTAGAAATTTGAAAATTTTGGAAATCTCAAAATTTTCGCAAGGGTATAAAAATTTTAAAATGAAGAGTTATATATACAAAAACTTAAGGAATTAAAGAAAACAAGTTAATCAACCTAACTTGTGTAAACCTAACTTGAGTCAACCTAACTTGGGTCAACCTAACTTGAGTCAACCTAACTTGTGTAAACCTAACTTGAGTCAACCTAACATGGGTCAACCTAACTTGAGTCAACCTAACTTGGGTCAACCTAACTTGAGTCAACCTAACTTGGGTCAACCTAACTTGAGTCAACCTAACTTGGGTCAACCTAACTTGAGTCAACCTAACTTGGGTCAACCTAACTTGAGTCAACCTAACTTGGGTCAACCTAACTTGAGTCAACCTAACTTGTGTCAACCTAACTTGGGTCAACCTAACTTGGGTCAACCTAACTTGGGTCAACCTTTTTTTTTTTTTAAGACGGGGAAACTCCTAACGAGTACCCTGCAGCCCCGTGGGGAGCCGCAGGGTTATGTGGGGTTCACACCCACTAAAACCCCGCCGGTGTCCTTCTCGGCTGTTGGCAGGAGGGTCGCGGGCAGTGATAATTCTCCGCGACCGAGCATCGGCTGTGGAGCCTATTCTCGGGGGGACATTGTGGTCGTCCCCCCGGAGCGTGGATAGCTCGCCCAACGCTCGACGACGGAAACGGGACACCCGCGTTCCGCCGTCCCCGGGGACCCTCTTAGTTGCCTTTTACG
>OX637662.1:8310990-8322163 GCA_951802225.1 Euspilapteryx auroguttella | reverse complement strand
ACCTAACCTAACCTAACCTAACCTAACCTAACCTAACCTAACCTAACCTAACCTAACCTAACCTAACCTAACCTAACCTAACCTATCCTAACCTAACCTAACCTAACCTAACCTAACCTAACCTAACCTAACCTAACCTAACCTAACCTAACCTAACCTAACCTAACCTAACCTAACCTAACCTAACCTAACCTAACCTAACCTAACCTAACCTAACCTAACCTAACCTAACCTAACCTAACCTAACCTAACCTAACCTAACCTAACCTAACCTAACCTAACCTAACCTAACCTAACCTAACCTAACCTAACCTAACCTAACCTAACCTAACCTAACCTAACCTAACCTAACCTAACCTAACCTAACCTAACCTAACCTAACCTAACCTAACCTAACCTAACCTAACCTAACCTAACCTAACCTAACCTAACCTAACCTAACCTAACCTAACCTAACCTAACCTAACCTAACCTAACCTAACCTAACCTAACCTAACCTAACCTAACCTAACCTAACCTAACCTAACCTAACCTAACCTAACCTAACCTAACCTAACCTAACCTAACCTAACCTAACCTAACCTAACCTAACCTAACCTAACCTAACCTAACCTAACCTAACCTAACCTAACCTAACCTAACCTAACCTAACCTAACCTAACCTAACCTAACCTAACCTAACCTAACCTAACCTAACCTAACCTAACCTAACCTAACCTAACCTAACCTAACCTAACCTAACCTAACCTAACCTAACCTAACCTAACCTAACCTAACCTAACCTAACCTAACCTAACCTAACCTAACCTAACCTAACCTAACCTAACCTAACCTAACCTAACCTAACCTAACCTAACCTAACCTAACCTAACCTAACCTAACCTAACCTAACCTAACCTAACCTAACCTAACCTAACCTAACCTAACCTAACCTAACCTAACCTAACCTAACCTAACCTAACCTAACCTAACCTAACCTAACCTAACCTAACCTAACCTAACCTAACCTAACCTAACCTAACCTAACCTAACCTAACCTAACCTAACCTAACCTAACCTAACCTAACCTAACCTAACCTAACCTAACCTAACCTAACCTAACCTAACCTAACCTAACCTAACCTAACCTAACCTAACCTAACCTAACCTAACCTAACCTAACCTAACCTAACCTAACCTAACCTAACCTAACCTAACCTAACCTAACCTAACCTAACCTAACCTAACCTAACCTAACCTAACCTAACCTAACCTAACCTAACCTAACCTAACCTAACCTAACCTAACCTAACCTAACCTAACCTAACCTAACCTAACCTAACCTAACCTAACCTAACCTAACCTAACCTAACCTAACCTAACCTAACCTAACCTAACCTAACCTAACCTAACCTAACCTAACCTAACCTAACCTAACCTAACCTAACCTAACCTAACCTAACCTAACCTAACCTAACCTAACCTAACCTAACCTAACCTAACCTAACCTAACCTAACCTAACCTAACCTAACCTAACCTAACCTAACCTAACCTAACCTAACCTAACCTAACCTAACCTAACCTAACCTAACCTAACCTAACCTAACCTAACCTAACCTAACCTAACCTAACCTAACCTAACCTAACCTAACCTAACCTAACCTAACCTAACCTAACCTAACCTAACCTAACCTAACCTAACCTAACCTAACCTAACCTAACCTAACCTAACCTAACCTAACCTAACCTAACCTAACCTAACCTAACCTAACCTAACCTAACCTAACCTAACCTAACCTAACCTAACCTAACCTAACCTAACCTAACCTAACCTAACCTAACCTAACCTAACCTAACCTAACCTAACCTAACCTAACCTAACCTAACCTAACCTAACCTAACCTAACCTAACCTAACCTAACCTAACCTAACCTAACCTAACCTAACCTAACCTAACCTAACCTAACCTAACCTAACCTAACCTAACCTAACCTAACCTAACCTAACCTAACCTAACCTAACCTAACCTAACCTAACCTAACCTAACCTAACCTAACCTAACCTAACCTAACCTAACCTAACCTAACCTAACCTAACCTAACCTAACCTAACCTAACCTAACCTAACCTAACCTAACCTAACCTAACCTAACCTAACCTAACCTAACCTAACCTAACCTAACCTAACCTAACCTAACCTAACCTAACCTAACCTAACCTAACCTAACCTAACCTAACCTAACCTAACCTAACCTAACCTAACCTAACCTAACCTAACCTAACCTAACCTAACCTAACCTAACCTAACCTAACCTAACCTAACCTAACCTAACCTAACCTAACCTAACCTAACCTAACCTAACCTAACCTAACCTAACCTAACCTAACCTAACCTAACCTAACCTAACCTAACCTAACCTAACCTAACCTAACCTAACCTAACCTAACCTAACCTAACCTAACCTAACCTAACCTAACCTAACCTAACCTAACCTAACCTAACCTAACCTAACCTAACCTAACCTAACCTAACCTAACCTAACCTAACCTAACCTAACCTAACCTAACCTAACCTAACCTAACCTAACCTAACCTAACCTAACCTAACCTAACCTAACCTAACCTAACCTAACCTAACCTAACCTAACCTAACCTAACCTAACCTAACCTAACCTAACCTAACCTAACCTAACCTAACCTAACCTAACCTAACCTAACCTAACCTAACCTAACCTAACCTAACCTAACCTAACCTAACCTAACCTAACCTAACCTAACCTAACCTAACCTAACCTAACCTAACCTAACCTAACCTAACCTAACCTAACCTAACCTAACCTAACCTAACCTAACCTAACCTAACCTAACCTAACCTAACCTAACCTAACCTAACCTAACCTAACCTAACCTAACCTAACCTAACCTAACCTAACCTAACCTAACCTAACCTAACCTAACCTAACCTAACCTAACCTAACCTAACCTAACCTAACCTAACCTAACCTAACCTAACCTAACCTAACCTAACCTAACCTAACCTAACCTAACCTAACCTAACCTAACCTAACCTAACCTAACCTAACCTAACCTAACCTAACCTAACCTAACCTAACCTAACCTAACCTAACCTAACCTAACCTAACCTAACCTAACCTAACCTAACCTAACCTAACCTAACCTAACCTAACCTAACCTAACCTAACCTAACCTAACCTAACCTAACCTAACCTAACCTAACCTAACCTAACCTAACCTAACCTAACCTAACCTAACCTAACCTAACCTAACCTAACCTAACCTAACCTAACCTAACCTAACCTAACCTAACCTAACCTAACCTAACCTAACCTAACCTAACCTAACCTAACCTAACCTAACCTAACCTAACCTAACCTAACCTAACCTAACCTAACCTAACCTAACCTAACCTAACCTAACCTAACCTAACCTAACCTAACCTAACCTAACCTAACCTAACCTAACCTAACCTAACCTAACCTAACCTAACCTAACCTAACCTAACCTAACCTAACCTAACCTAACCTAACCTAACCTAACCTAACCTAACCTAACCTAACCTAACCTAACCTAACCTAACCTAACCTAACCTAACCTAACCTAACCTAACCTAACCTAACCTAACCTAACCTAACCTAACCTAACCTAACCTAACCTAACCTAACCTAACCTAACCTAACCTAACCTAACCTAACCTAACCTAACCTAACCTAACCTAACCTAACCTAACCTAACCTAACCTAACCTAACCTAACCTAACCTAACCTAACCTAACCTAACCTAACCTAACCTAACCTAACCTAACCTAACCTAACCTAACCTAACCTAACCTAACCTAACCTAACCTAACCTAACCTAACCTAACCTAACCTAACCTAACCTAACCTAACCTAACCTAACCTAACCTAACCTAACCTAACCTAACCTAACCTAACCTAACCTAACCTAACCTAACCTAACCTAACCTAACCTAACCTAACCTAACCTAACCTAACCTAACCTAACCTAACCTAACCTAACCTAACCTAACCTAACCTAACCTAACCTAACCTAACCTAACCTAACCTAACCTAACCTAACCTAACCTAACCTAACCTAACCTAACCTAACCTAACCTAACCTAACCTAACCTAACCTAACCTAACCTAACCTAACCTAACCTAACCTAACCTAACCTAACCTAACCTAACCTAACCTAACCTAACCTAACCTAACCTAACCTAACCTAACCTAACCTAACCTAACCTAACCTAACCTAACCTAACCTAACCTAACCTAACCTAACCTAACCTAACCTAACCTAACCTAACCTAACCTAACCTAACCTAACCTAACCTAACCTAACCTAACCTAACCTAACCTAACCTAACCTAACCTAACCTAACCTAACCTAACCTAACCTAACCTAACCTAACCTAACCTAACCTAACCTAACCTAACCTAACCTAACCTAACCTAACCTAACCTAACCTAACCTAACCTAACCTAACCTAACCTAACCTAACCTAACCTAACCTAACCTAACCTAACCTAACCTAACCTAACCTAACCTAACCTAACCTAACCTAACCTAACCTAACCTAACCTAACCTAACCTAACCTAACCTAACCTAACCTAACCTAACCTAACCTAACCTAACCTAACCTAACCTAACCTAACCTAACCTAACCTAACCTAACCTAACCTAACCTAACCTAACCTAACCTAACCTAACCTAACCTAACCTAACCTAACCTAACCTAACCTAACCTAACCTAACCTAACCTAACCTAACCTAACCTAACCTAACCTAACCTAACCTAACCTAACCTAACCTAACCTAACCTAACCTAACCTAACCTAACCTAACCTAACCTAACCTAACCTAACCTAACCTAACCTAACCTAACCTAACCTAACCTAACCTAACCTAACCTAACCTAACCTAACCTAACCTAACCTAACCTAACCTAACCTAACCTAACCTAACCTAACCTAACCTAACCTAACCTAACCTAACCTAACCTAACCTAACCTAACCTAACCTAACCTAACCTAACCTAACCTAACCTAACCTAACCTAACCTAACCTAACCTAACCTAACCTAACCTAACCTAACCTAACCTAACCTAACCTAACCTAACCTAACCTAACCTAACCTAACCTAACCTAACCTAACCTAACCTAACCTAACCTAACCTAACCTAACCTAACCTAACCTAACCTAACCTAACCTAACCTAACCTAACCTAACCTAACCTAACCTAACCTAACCTAACCTAACCTAACCTAACCTAACCTAACCTAACCTAACCTAACCTAACCTAACCTAACCTAACCTAACCTAACCTAACCTAACCTAACCTAACCTAACCTAACCTAACCTAACCTAACCTAACCTAACCTAACCTAACCTAACCTAACCTAACCTAACCTAACCTAACCTAACCTAACCTAACCTAACCTAACCTAACCTAACCTAACCTAACCTAACCTAACCTAACCTAACCTAACCTAACCTAACCTAACCTAACCTAACCTAACCTAACCTAACCTAACCTAACCTAACCTAACCTAACCTAACCTAACCTAACCTAACCTAACCTAACCTAACCTAACCTAACCTAACCTAACCTAACCTAACCTAACCTAACCTAACCTAACCTAACCTAACCTAACCTAACCTAACCTAACCTAACCTAACCTAACCTAACCTAACCTAACCTAACCTAACCTAACCTAACCTAACCTAACCTAACCTAACCTAACCTAACCTAACCTAACCTAACCTAACCTAACCTAACCTAACCTAACCTAACCTAACCTAACCTAACCTAACCTAACCTAACCTAACCTAACCTAACCTAACCTAACCTAACCTAACCTAACCTAACCTAACCTAACCTAACCTAACCTAACCTAACCTAACCTAACCTAACCTAACCTAACCTAACCTAACCTAACCTAACCTAACCTAACCTAACCTAACCTAACCTAACCTAACCTAACCTAACCTAACCTAACCTAACCTAACCTAACCTAACCTAACCTAACCTAACCTAACCTAACCTAACCTAACCTAACCTAACCTAACCTAACCTAACCTAACCTAACCTAACCTAACCTAACCTAACCTAACCTAACCTAACCTAACCTAACCTAACCTAACCTAACCTAACCTAACCTAACCTAACCTAACCTAACCTAACCTAACCTAACCTAACCTAACCTAACCTAACCTAACCTAACCTAACCTAACCTAACCTAACCTAACCTAACCTAACCTAACCTAACCTAACCTAACCTAACCTAACCTAACCTAACCTAACCTAACCTAACCTAACCTAACCTAACCTAACCTAACCTAACCTAACCTAACCTAACCTAACCTAACCTAACCTAACCTAACCTAACCTAACCTAACCTAACCTAACCTAACCTAACCTAACCTAACCTAACCTAACCTAACCTAACCTAACCTAACCTAACCTAACCTAACCTAACCTAACCTAACCTAACCTAACCTAACCTAACCTAACCTAACCTAACCTAACCTAACCTAACCTAACCTAACCTAACCTAACCTAACCTAACCTAACCTAACCTAACCTAACCTAACCTAACCTAACCTAACCTAACCTAACCTAACCTAACCTAACCTAACCTAACCTAACCTAACCTAACCTAACCTAACCTAACCTAACCTAACCTAACCTAACCTAACCTAACCTAACCTAACCTAACCTAACCTAACCTAACCTAACCTAACCTAACCTAACCTAACCTAACCTAACCTAACCTAACCTAACCTAACCTAACCTAACCTAACCTAACCTAACCTAACCTAACCTAACCTAACCTAACCTAACCTAACCTAACCTAACCTAACCTAACCTAACCTAACCTAACCTAACCTAACCTAACCTAACCTAACCTAACCTAACCTAACCTAACCTAACCTAACCTAACCTAACCTAACCTAACCTAACCTAACCTAACCTAACCTAACCTAACCTAACCTAACCTAACCTAACCTAACCTAACCTAACCTAACCTAACCTAACCTAACCTAACCTAACCTAACCTAACCTAACCTAACCTAACCTAACCTAACCTAACCTAACCTAACCTAACCTAACCTAACCTAACCTAACCTAACCTAACCT
This sequence comes from Euspilapteryx auroguttella, assembly GCA_951802225.1. Taxonomy (NCBI): domain Eukaryota; kingdom Metazoa; phylum Arthropoda; class Insecta; order Lepidoptera; family Gracillariidae; genus Euspilapteryx; species Euspilapteryx auroguttella. The sequence continues at coordinate 8,315,019 of OX637662.1, read as the reverse complement.
AACCTAACCTAACCTAACCTAACCTAACCTAACCTAACCTAACCTAACCTAACCTAACCTAACCTAACCTAACCTAACCTAACCTAACCTAACCTAACCTAACCTAACCTAACCTAACCTAACCTAACCTAACCTAACCTAACCTAACCTAACCTAACCTAACCTAACCTAACCTAACCTAACCTAACCTAACCTAACCTAACCTAACCTAACCTAACCTAACCTAACCTAACCTAACCTAACCTAACCTAACCTAACCTAACCTAACCTAACCTAACCTAACCTAACCTAACCTAACCTAACCTAACCTAACCTAACCTAACCTAACCTAACCTAACCTAACCTAACCTAACCTAACCTAACCTAACCTAACCTAACCTAACCTAACCTAACCTAACCTAACCTAACCTAACCTAACCTAACCTAACCTAACCTAACCTAACCTAACCTAACCTAACCTAACCTAACCTAACCTAACCTAACCTAACCTAACCTAACCTAACCTAACCTAACCTAACCTAACCTAACCTAACCTAACCTAACCTAACCTAACCTAACCTAACCTAACCTAACCTAACCTAACCTAACCTAACCTAACCTAACCTAACCTAACCTAACCTAACCTAACCTAACCTAACCTAACCTAACCTAACCTAACCTAACCTAACCTAACCTAACCTAACCTAACCTAACCTAACCTAACCTAACCTAACCTAACCTAACCTAACCTAACCTAACCTAACCTAACCTAACCTAACCTAACCTAACCTAACCTAACCTAACCTAACCTAACCTAACCTAACCTAACCTAACCTAACCTAACCTAACCTAACCTAACCTAACCTAACCTAACCTAACCTAACCTAACCTAACCTAACCTAACCTAACCTAACCTAACCTAACCTAACCTAACCTAACCTAACCTAACCTAACCTAACCTAACCTAACCTAACCTAACCTAACCTAACCTAACCTAACCTAACCTAACCTAACCTAACCTAACCTAACCTAACCTAACCTAACCTAACCTAACCTAACCTAACCTAACCTAACCTAACCTAACCTAACCTAACCTAACCTAACCTAACCTAACCTAACCTAACCTAACCTAACCTAACCTAACCTAACCTAACCTAACCTAACCTAACCTAACCTAACCTAACCTAACCTAACCTAACCTAACCTAACCTAACCTAACCTAACCTAACCTAACCTAACCTAACCTAACCTAACCTAACCTAACCTAACCTAACCTAACCTAACCTAACCTAACCTAACCTAACCTAACCTAACCTAACCTAACCTAACCAGAAGAGTGGACAAAGGACGAAGCCTGTTAAGGCAGCTATACTGATTTTCGACCAGGGATTAGAGGTTATAGAAGATCCAACCTTGATCTCAGAAAATGTAGTTTCAGCGGTGGTGAACACAGGAGAGATGAAGATAGGTATAATCTCTATGTACCTGGAAGGAGATGAGCCTATGGAACCCTATTTGGAGATGATACGATTGGCACACGAAAGGCTTAACACAAAGTATCTGATTGTGGGAGGTGATGCAAACGCATGGAGTCCATGGTGGGGTAGCGTCTCGGAGGATCATCGAGGAAGCCTCTATAGCGCTTTTTTGAATGAGCTGGGATTGCATATCCTGAATGAGGGAGATGCCCCAACTTTCGAGGCATATAGAAGGGGCCAGCTCTGCAGCAGTAGGGTAGATGTAACGGCGTGCAGCGAGCCATTAATTGGGAGGGTGCAGGATTGGAAGGTAGATAGATATGCGACTACCTCAGATCACAATGCCGTCACTTTTGAACTGCTTTTGGAGAACCCATGCCCAATGATGCCTCCTCAGGGTACACGAATTTATAATACCAAGAAAGCAAATTGGCCACTCTTCACAACTACCTTGAATGCGCAGCTTGGGGAAGTCCTAACAGTTCAGGATGTGGAAGACATTCGATCGACAGAGTGCCTCGAATACGCAGTAGAAGAGTACTGTAAAAGCGTAGAGGTAGCATGCAAGACCGCAGTCCCGATCCGAAAGCCATTCAAGAAGCAACAACTGCCTTGGTGGAGTAAAGAGCTTGAAGAATTGAAAAAGGAGACAGCCACTAAAAAGCAGCGAATACGCAGTGCAGCCCCGTGCAGGCGAGAGTATGTAGTAGAGGAGTACCTGGAGGCCAAAGAGAGGTACAGACAAGCAGCAGCAGAAGCCCAAACCAAGAGCTGGAAAGACTTCTGCAAGGCCCAGGATCGTGAGAGCATGTGGGATGGGGTATACAGAGTGCTAAGAAGAACTTCAAGGCGAAAGGAAGATGTTTTGCTGAAAAACCAGGCAGGAAGAATGCTATCGCCCGAAGAATCAGCAAATCACCTAGCATCGATTTTCTTCCCAGCAGACATACCTGAACAGGATAATGCTGAGCAGGCCCAAATCAGGGAACGAGTACGGAATGGAAGCATAACCCAAGGGGAAACACCAACAGACCCACCGTTCACTGAAACGGAACTAAAGCTGGCTTCAGAGAGTTTCCACCCAAAAAAAGCTCCAGGACATGACGGCTTCACAGCAGACATCTGCTCTGCATCAGTCAATAATGACGGAGGCATATTTCTTGCCTTGGCCAACAAGTGTCTGGAGCTGCATCACTTTCCAGCGGACTGGAAAAAGGCAACAGTCTGTGTCCTACGCAAACCAGGAAAAGACGATTATACCAATGCCAAATCATATCGCCCAATAGGACTCCTTCCGGTACTGGGAAAAATATTGGAAAAAATGCTGGTAAGAAGAATTCAATGGCATGTGGTTCCGAAACTCAACAAGAAGCAGTATGGATTTATGCCGCAGAGATCGACCGAGGATGCCCTCTATGATGCTGTAGTATACATCCGTAAAAAGGTCCAAATCCAAAAGAAAATGGTGCTACTTATATCACTGGACATAGAGGGTGCATTTGATAATGCATGGTGGCCTGCTATTATGGCAGAACTAGTCGCAAAGGGATGCCCTCAGAACCTGTATGGAGTAGTTGGCAGCTACTTGAAGGACAGAAGAGTGCAATTGCGATACGCCGGAGCAGTTTCAGAAAGAGAAACCTCCAAGGGATGTGTCCAGGGCTCAATAGCCGGTCCGACGTTCTGGAACATCGTCCTGGATCCGCTACTCAAACAACTTGAATCGCAGGGAGTCTATAGTCAAGCCTTCGCCGATGATATCGTCCTTATATTCTCCGGGCATAGTGGTATAGCGATACAGTCGGAAGCCAACCGAGTACTGAAGGACATCTATGACTGGGGAGCCAAAAATAAGCTGAAATTTGCACCACACAAAACGAATGCGATGGTCATAACGAGGAAACTTAAATTTGACGAACCTGTCATAGAAATGGGAGGAATCAAAGTTGAAATGGTTGATGAGATCCGTCTATTAGGTCTTATCATAGACAAAAAACTAACATTCAATACTCATGTAACATCGATTTGCAGGAAGGCTACTGACATATACCGACAGCTCTGCAGCGCGGCCAAAGTTACTTGGGGGTTGAACCCGGAGATTATAAGAACGATATACGTAGCGGTGATAGAACCAATAGTCCTCTATGCGTCGTCTGTTTGGGCACCAGCGGTAGACAAGCTGATGATACAGAAACAGCTTCACAGTCTGCAACGCGGTTTTGCACAAAAAATTTGCAAGGCGTACCGAACTGTGTCTCTGAATGCTGCGCTTGCACTCAGTGGTCTTCTGCCATTGGAACTAAGAGTGAAAGAACACGCTAAGCTCTATGAAGCAAAGAGAGGTAAAAATTTGGATGACATCCCGGATGATCGGAAGATTGAGGAGAAAGTCAAGTACCAGGAGTTGCCTCATCCAGCCAAATACATCGACGTAGACTTCGGATGTATAGAAGATATGAGTACCGCAACCTTGTCACAGCACGGAATCAAGGGACCGCACATTTACACAGACGGCAGTAAAATACAGGGAAAAGTTGGAGCGGCCTTGACCTGGTGGAAGGACGGGAGGGAA
>OX637662.1:8283490-8305990 GCA_951802225.1 Euspilapteryx auroguttella | reverse complement strand
CCTAACCTAACCTAACCTAACCTAACCTAACCTAACCTAACCTAACCTAACCTAACCTAACCTAACCTAACCTAACCTAACCTAACCTAACCTAACCTAACCTAACCTAACCTAACCTAACCTAACCTAACCTAACCTAACCTAACCTAACCTAACCTAACCTAACCTAACCTAACCTAACCTAACCTAACCTAACCTAACCTAACCTAACCTAACCTAACCTAACCTAACCTAACCTAACCTAACCTAACCTAACCTAACCTAACCTAACCTAACCTAACCTAACCTAACCTAACCTAACCTAACCTAACCTAACCTAACCTAACCTAACCTAACCTAACCTAACCTAACCTAACCTAACCTAACCTAACCTAACCTAACCTAACCTAACCTAACCTAACCTAACCTAACCTAACCTAACCTAACCTAACCTAACCTAACCTAACCTAACCTAACCTAACCTAACCTAACCTAACCTAACCTAACCTAACCTAACCTAACCTAACCTAACCTAACCTAACCTAACCTAACCTAACCTAACCTAACCTAACCTAACCTAACCTAACCTAACCTAACCTAACCTAACCTAACCTAACCTAACCTAACCTAACCTAACCTAACCTAACCTAACCTAACCTAACCTAACCTAACCTAACCTAACCTAACCTAACCTAACCTAACCTAACCTAACCTAACCTAACCTAACCTAACCTAACCTAACCTAACCTAACCTAACCTAACCTAACCTAACCTAACCTAACCTAACCTAACCTAACCTAACCTAACCTAACCTAACCTAACCTAACCTAACCTAACCTAACCTAACCTAACCTAACCTAACCTAACCTAACCTAACCTAACCTAACCTAACCTAACCTAACCTAACCTAACCTAACCTAACCTAACCTAACCTAACCTAACCTAACCTAACCTAACCTAACCTAACCTAACCTAACCTAACCTAACCTAACCTAACCTAACCTAACCTAACCTAACCTAACCTAACCTAACCTAACCTAACCTAACCTAACCTAACCTAACCTAACCTAACCTAACCTAACCTAACCTAACCTAACCTAACCTAACCTAACCTAACCTAACCTAACCTAACCTAACCTAACCTAACCTAACCTAACCTAACCTAACCTAACCTAACCTAACCTAACCTAACCTAACCTAACCTAACCTAACCTAACCTAACCTAACCTAACCTAACCTAACCTAACCTAACCTAACCTAACCTAACCTAACCTAACCTAACCTAACCTAACCTAACCTAACCTAACCTAACCTAACCTAACCTAACCTAACCTAACCTAACCTAACCTAACCTAACCTAACCTAACCTAACCTAACCTAACCTAACCTAACCTAACCTAACCTAACCTAACCTAACCTAACCTAACCTAACCTAACCTAACCTAACCTAACCTAACCTAACCTAACCTAACCTAACCTAACCTAACCTAACCTAACCTAACCTAACCTAACCTAACCTAACCTAACCTAACCTAACCTAACCTAACCTAACCTAACCTAACCTAACCTAACCTAACCTAACCTAACCTAACCTAACCTAACCTAACCTAACCTAACCTAACCTAACCTAACCTAACCTAACCTAACCTAACCTAACCTAACCTAACCTAACCTAACCTAACCTAACCTAACCTAACCTAACCTAACCTAACCTAACCTAACCTAACCTAACCTAACCTAACCTAACCTAACCTAACCTAACCTAACCTAACCTAACCTAACCTAACCTAACCTAACCTAACCTAACCTAACCTAACCTAACCTAACCTAACCTAACCTAACCTAACCTAACCTAACCTAACCTAACCTAACCTAACCTAACCTAACCTAACCTAACCTAACCTAACCTAACCTAACCTAACCTAACCTAACCTAACCTAACCTAACCTAACCTAACCTAACCTAACCTAACCTAACCTAACCTAACCTAACCTAACCTAACCTAACCTAACCTAACCTAACCTAACCTAACCTAACCTAACCTAACCTAACCTAACCTAACCTAACCTAACCTAACCTAACCTAACCTAACCTAACCTAACCTAACCTAACCTAACCTAACCTAACCTAACCTAACCTAACCTAACCTAACCTAACCTAACCTAACCTAACCTAACCTAACCTAACCTAACCTAACCTAACCTAACCTAACCTAACCTAACCTAACCTAACCTAACCTAACCTAACCTAACCTAACCTAACCTAACCTAACCTAACCTAACCTAACCTAACCTAACCTAACCTAACCTAACCTAACCTAACCTAACCTAACCTAACCTAACCTAACCTAACCTAACCTAACCTAACCTAACCTAACCTAACCTAACCTAACCTAACCTAACCTAACCTAACCTAACCTAACCTAACCTAACCTAACCTAACCTAACCTAACCTAACCTAACCTAACCTAACCTAACCTAACCTAACCTAACCTAACCTAACCTAACCTAACCTAACCTAACCTAACCTAACCTAACCTAACCTAACCTAACCTAACCTAACCTAACCTAACCTAACCTAACCTAACCTAACCTAACCTAACCTAACCTAACCTAACCTAACCTAACCTAACCTAACCTAACCTAACCTAACCTAACCTAACCTAACCTAACCTAACCTAACCTAACCTAACCTAACCTAACCTAACCTAACCTAACCTAACCTAACCTAACCTAACCTAACCTAACCTAACCTAACCTAACCTAACCTAACCTAACCTAACCTAACCTAACCTAACCTAACCTAACCTAACCTAACCTAACCTAACCTAACCTAACCTAACCTAACCTAACCTAACCTAACCTAACCTAACCTAACCTAACCTAACCTAACCTAACCTAACCTAACCTAACCTAACCTAACCTAACCTAACCTAACCTAACCTAACCTAACCTAACCTAACCTAACCTAACCTAACCTAACCTAACCTAACCTAACCTAACCTAACCTAACCTAACCTAACCTAACCTAACCTAACCTAACCTAACCTAACCTAACCTAACCTAACCTAACCTAACCTAACCTAACCTAACCTAACCTAACCTAACCTAACCTAACCTAACCTAACCTAACCTAACCTAACCTAACCTAACCTAACCTAACCTAACCTAACCTAACCTAACCTAACCTAACCTAACCTAACCTAACCTAACCTAACCTAACCTAACCTAACCTAACCTAACCTAACCTAACCTAACCTAACCTAACCTAACCTAACCTAACCTAACCTAACCTAACCTAACCTAACCTAACCTAACCTAACCTAACCTAACCTAACCTAACCTAACCTAACCTAACCTAACCTAACCTAACCTAACCTAACCTAACCTAACCTAACCTAACCTAACCTAACCTAACCTAACCTAACCTAACCTAACCTAACCTAACCTAACCTAACCTAACCTAACCTAACCTAACCTAACCTAACCTAACCTAACCTAACCTTTTTTTTTTTTTTTTTTTTTTAAGGCGGGGAAACTCCTAACGAGTACCCTGCGACCCCGGGGGGAGTCGCAGGGTTATGTGGGGTTCGCACCCACTAAAACCCCGCCGGTGTCCATCTCGGCTGTTGGCAAGGGGGTCACGGGTGATCTTTCGATCGTTATGTTCAACTCCGCGACCCCCTCCAGCACTGGCTATAAGCCTCTTCGCGGGGGGACAAGTGGTAGTCCCCCCTGAGCACGGATGGCTCTTCCTACATTTGACGGCGGAATCGGGACACCGCGTTCCGCCGTCCTTCTCGGGGCCGTTCTATGACTACACGAGGCCCCCGCCTCGTGCACCCAACGACCCCGGGGTCCCCTCTTAGTCGCCTCTTACGACAGGCAGGGGATACCTCAGTCCTATTCTTCGGCCCGGTACTGCAGGGCGTGCGGCGGCGCTTCATGGCCTCGCGCCGCCGCGGCGACGAACTCGCCGTCTGGCCGGGTTCGCCGCCTCTCGTTCTCGTTCGGCCGTCTCCTTTGCAAGCATGACTGCTTCGCAGAAGGAGACGGCCGCCGTCCATGCCTCTCTGCTGCCGACCATGGCTCGCACCACAGCCGGCAGGGAGAGGTCCATCCCGATGGCGGTCTGGAGGACCGCGCGTTCAGTCACCCAGGCTGGGCACACCTCTAGGGTGTGCTGGGCCGTATCTTCGGGGCAATCGCAGTGGTGGCACCCAGGGGTCTGTTCGCGTCCTAGCATCGCCAGGTAACTCCCGAAGCACCCATGCCCCGAGAGCACCTGGGTCAGTCGGAAGCTAAGAGCCCCGTGGTGCCGATGCAGCCACTGCTCCAGGACGGGGAGTATAGCCTCCACCGTCCTGTGCCCCGCGCTCGGCCTTCCCAGCCTGAGCGCCCAAGCCTCCTCAGCTGCGGTTTCGGCCTCCTGTCGGCGTGCAATCACTTCGCGCGGAGTTGGCCAATGGCCCCTCGCACGCGCCTCCTCGCGCCAGTTGTACGCGGCAGCGAGGGTCCTCGCGTCGAGGTCCCACGGCAAACTCCGCGCCATGAGGCATGCCGCCTCGCGGGAGATCGTGCGGTATCCACGCGCGATCCGGACGGCCATAATTCGCTGGGCTCGCCCCAGCGCCACCTCGTTGCGGCCGTCCAGTGCCGGCGCCCAGATAGGGGCACCGTACATGGCGATGGACCGCACAATCCCCGCATACAACTGCCGACAGAAGGCCGTTGGCCCTCCCAGGTTGGGCAGCAGCCTACTTAGCGCTGCTGCCGCCACGAGCAACCTCGGTCCCAGGCGCTCAAAGTGAGCGCGGAACGTCCACCTGCCGTCGAGGACCAACCCCAAGTACTTCAGGGTGGATTCGACGGCAATGGGCTCCCCGCCCACGATGATGGGTGTAGCCGCAGGGGGAGGATTCCTCGCCCCGTGGAACCACATCGCCTGGGACTTGTGGAGGGCCACCTCCAGACCAACCATTCTTATTCTGCGCACCACGTGCGCGACACCAGCGGTTGCGATGATCGCAGTCTCCCTGTAATCCCCGCCTCGAGTCGTCACCAGGGTGTCGTCTGCATAGCAGGTAAGCTGGACACCCGGGAGGTTGTCTCCGCGCAGCACCCAGTCGTAGCCAAGGTTCCACAGAAGGGGGCCTAAGACGGACCCCTGTGGAACCCCGCACGACATCGCCCGGCGGATCCAACCCTCTCGGCCAGGGTACGAGATGTACCTGTCCGAGAGGTACGACTCGAGGACGAGCCGCAAGTAGGGAGGCACCCGATGATATATCAGGGCCTCCCTGATGCAGGACCAGGGCAGGGTGTTGAAGGCGTTGGCGATGTCCAACGACACCGCCAGCACCACCCCGCCCCGTGCGATCTCCTCATCCGCTATGTCGCGCACGCGCTGCACAGCGTGCAACGTAGAGCGACAGGCGCGGAACCCAAACTGGTTCTCCGACAGATCCGGCCCAACCGACTGCAGGTGTCGGTTGATGCGGGCAGCTATCACTCGCTCGAGCAGCTTGCCCGCCTCGTCCAACAGGACGATCGGCCGGAAATCTGACGGAGCGACAGAGTCGGCGAGCCGGCCCTCCTTGCGTATGAGGACCAGCTTGCCCGTCTTCCACTGCAGAGGGAATACACCTTGTTCCATGCAGGTGGAGAACAGGCTGCGGAGTCGAGCCTCCAACAGCTCGGGCTTGAGAGAAAGGAACCAGGCCTTGGCTGGAATTCCGTCCAAGCCTGGTGCCGTCTTCTTGCCGCGGAGGCGTTCGACCGCCGCTGCCAACTCTGTCTCTGAGACCTCCTCAGGTACTGCCAGTTCGGGTTCTGGGCCTGTCGCTCCCATTGCTGGGGCCCGGTGCTCCCCTCGGACGGGGAAGAGGGCCAAGACGACGCTATCTGTCACTTGCGGCTGGAGACTCTGGGTCAGCGGAGGCTCCCAAGGCCGGAGCTTCCGCCTGGCCACTTTATATGGCCGGCCCCATGGGTCCTCGTTGAGAGTCTCCAGCAACTCCTTCCTCGCGTTCGCCTTGGCCTCAAGGATTGCCGCCCTGAGAACATGCTTGTTCTCCCGGTGCACGCCATGGAGACGGACCTCCTCGTCAACGTCTCTGCGGCGGCGACGGCGCTGCCGTTTGTACTGGCGCCACGACGCTACGCAAGCTCTTCGTAGCTGCGCTAGCTCGTCGGACCACCAGTACACTTGTCGCCTGGGGCGGAGCGTCCTCACGCGAGGCATGGCGGCATCACAGACGCCGCTCATGGCCTCGCGGAACCACTCCACCTCGTCCTCGACTTCCGCAGCGCCGTCAGGCACCGGGATCCATGACTGCACCAGGGCGGCTTCCTTCAGGACTTCCCCGTCCATCTTCTTGAGGGCCCATCTCGGACCGCTCGCAACCGGGGCTGCGGCGAGTGCCGCGGAGAGGTCGTATCGGATGTATTTGTGATCCGAATACGTTTCCACCTCCGACAGCACCCGCCAGCCGGTTATCTGTGGCAGCAAGGTCGGGCTCCCAAACGTCAGATCGACGATTGAGGACCCGTTGTGCCGCACACAGGTCGGCTCTGAGCCCCGGTTGATCACCGCTAAGCCCGCGGCCACAGCCCACTCCATCACGGCCTCGCCGCGTGGATCCGTCCTCGGGGACCCCCACACGACGCTTTTGGAGTTGAGGTCCCCTGCGACCAGCACGCGGCGAGCGTTGCTCCGCAGAACCAACGCCTCCAGCTCCGCGAGGAAGGGCTCGAAGTCCTGCATTGGACGCCGGGGGGGGAAGTACACGCTAACGAGTAGCATCTCCCCCAGCATGCAGGAAACGAAGCCCTCTCCCCGCGTGATGTTTTCCGCTCGGAGCACGTGGTCCGCGGAGGGACGGACGGCTATGGCCGCACGGCCTGAGCGGTCCGAAATCCAGCCCTCAGGAATGTAGAGTGGCTCAGCCACCACCGCGACGTGTATGGACCACTGCGCCAGGCTCTGCATGAAGAGATCGTGTGCCGTAGCGCAGTGGTTCAAATTCGCCTGCAGTATTCGGGTGGCCATTAATGTGACGGCGGTGTCACATCCATGGCCACCTCACTGGCGGTGGTGGCAGGCCGAGGGGGAGCACCGGGCCCCTTCCCCCTTCCCTTCTTCTGTTTGGCTGCAGTTTTGCAGCTGCCGCTGCCGAGACTATGCGAGGCGAGCGAGCCGCTCGCTTGGCAGAGCGGGCAGCTCACCTCGTTCTCGCATGTCCGGGCAATGTGCCCGGCTTGTCCGCAGCGGTAGCAGAGCCCGCTGCGGTCCGTCTCGGAGCGGCAGTCCGCTCTAAGGTGCCCGGTCTCCAGGCACCGGAAACAACGCCTTTCGCGCCTTGGGAGGAGCCGGACTCGGACGATACTCCATCCGAGTCTTAGCTTTCCGGCCAGTGCGAGCTTCCTCGCCGCCTCTACTGGGCAGCGAACCCACACCGACCCTAGGCCCCTCTCGTAGGCGATGCGCCCCACCTGGACGTCTTCCGCCCTGCATCCACCGCTAGCTGCGACTGCAGCAGCGGTTTCCGCAGGGGTCACGGAGTCGTCCAAATCCGTGAGGCGCATCTCGGCGCTGCTCATCGGCCTGGAGACCTTCACCGTCTCTGCCGGGAGCACCTCCCGCAGCCTGCTGGCCAAGAGGTCAGCCTTGGCCCTCGCATCCTCTGGAGGCCCGGAGATCTCCAGGAGCCGGGCACCAGTAGCGGCCGTGCGGAAACGGACGCTCTCAATGCCCAGCTCCGCCAGGTTTAGACTCCCTTTGGCAGAGGAGATGACCTGGGCATAGGTCATCCCGCTCTGCAAGGCCTCGGGGCCAAGGCTCATCACGACCGCCGCAGTGCGGGGGGCGCGCAGCCTCTTGGCGGCACTTTTCGACTTCTCCAAGGCCGTCTGCTTCGGCCTTGGAGTGGCAGCGGCCGGGACCGGAGCAGCCCGCTCCTTGTCCCGGTTTCGCTTCCTCTTGTTTTTCTTCTTCTTCTTCTGCTTGTTCTTGCCCCCCTGCCTCGTCACCACGGTCCAGCCTTCATCGTCGGCTGGACCAGAGGGTGGAGGAGGCACGTGGGGGGCAGAAGACGGACCTGCCGCAGGCTGCCACGCTGACTGTCGGGGGGCCGGGGCCGGGGCCGGGGTCGCCCGAGGTGCAGGAGCCGCACGGGGAGCCTTGGGTGCTCCGTTTGCTGCCGGAGCAGCACGGGGCGCCGCTGGGGCGCCGCGGGACGTCGATTGGGCCGCACGGGGGCCCGTGGCAGCCCTAGGAGCCGCGGCCGCCCGGGACAACGAAGGGGTCGCGGTGGCCCTGTCCGCAGCCAGAGGCGGCCGCGGACGTGTGGCAGGGAGGAGCCGCTCGTCTAGAGCCTCGAAGCGCGCATTCACCATGGTCCCGACTTGGACCATGATGGTGCGCATGACCTCCTCCATGTTGAGGGCGGAGCTCGTCCGGAGCTCCTCCGTCTCTCTTCGGAGGAGGGCAACTTCACCAACGAGGCTCCTTTGCTCCTCCCGAGCTGCGGTTAGTTCCCCTCTGAGGCGAGAATTGGCCGCATGAAGCAGCTGATTCTCCTCAGAGGTGGTTCGCGCCGTTAGCTCCACCGTCGATTTTTCGATGGAATACGAGGCGTTGTTAAGCGCCTTCGCCATCGTCCCCTTCAGGTGTCCCGACTTCGCGGCCACCTCTCGGACCACTGCCAAGTCCTCCAGGATCCTCGCCTGGAGTTCGGCAGTGGGCCGCCCCTCGACATCATCGAGGGCCCCTGATCGGGGGCGCTTGAGGATGTAGCGCTCGCAGCGCTCCCCGACGTCTTCCGAGACGCGCAGGCGGTAGTCGCCGCGCGCCTTGGCCTGGGCAGCCGTTTCCGCCGCCCTCTGCTCTGCGAGCAGCCTCTTCGCCTCGGCGCGGGCACGGCCGACGCCAATGCCCCTCCCCGTGGTAGGAGGCCTTCCTCTGCCCCGCTTCGCAGGGGCGGGCAGTCCCAGCCCCGGACTGGAGTCCGACCCGGAGTCAGTGTCGAGAGTACGACTCTGACTCCGTTCGTGCTCGCTGGATCCAACAGATCCAACGGTGAGCATCGTCGCTATGGAACTGTTGGATCCATTACGGCTCCCGTTCCGGCTTCCGCTTCTTAGCGAGACCCGTCTCGGCTGAGACGGGTCGTCACTCACGACGATCGGCGAATGACCGCCGGCCCCGTCAGGGGTTGCGACGGTCATCGCCGCTCCAACTTCTTCTTCGCCAGGTTGGCTACTAGAGCCGGCCTGGCCTCCTTCCTCCTTCTTTTTATTTGGGTTGTGTAGGGTAGAATTATTCATTGTTATTCCCACGAGTATAAACGTTTTGAACAGAAACCCTCAATCACCCAGGGGTTCGGGCTTCCCCTGGGGTGGCCGCTAATGACTGGTGTACCCTCCAGCCGCTCTTGCGAGCATCCACACGCCGCGCGAGGCCCCGTAGGGCGCCCCAGCGTGTGGAGTTGGGGATTTTTATAGAGGTTGTCTCCTCGCGGTCCGGCCAATTAAGGCAAGACCCTCGGTTCTGGAGAAGCCGCGAGACGTGACCACGACACTTCCTACCAGAGTTACGAGTTGCGGACGGGGGCGTGAGAAACGAGATGTTTCCCACGCCTGCTCGACGGCAGTGCGAGTGCACGCCGAGCCCATCCCGACTCGTCCGAAGACTCTCTCTGATGGAGCAGAGAGAGCTCGGAGAGTCTTGTCTCCGGAGATAGGGCCTCCAGAGACAACTGCCACCTCAGTTGTCAGATTGTTAGCCACCGGACGATCACACCAAACGGGAAACGAAAAGTGTGATCGTCCGCTGTTGCCCGGGGTGCACCACGTGGAGGTCAATCTGAACCGCACCCCAACCTAACCTAACCTTTTTTTTTTTTTTTTTTTTTTTTAGGCGGGGAAACTCCTAACGAGTACCCTGCGACCCCGGGGGGAGTCGCAGGGTTATGTGGGGTTCGCACCCACTAAAACCCCGCCGGTGTCCATCTCGGCTGTTGGCAAGGGGGTCACGGGTGATCTTTCGATCGTTATGTTCAACTCCGCGACCCCCTCCAGCACTGGCTGTTTAGCCTCTTCGCGGGGGGACAAGTGATGGTAGTCCCCCCTGAGCGCGGAAGGCTCTTCCTACACTCGACGACGGAATCGGGACACCGCGTTCCGCCGTCCTTCTCGGGGCCGTTCTATGACTACACGAGGCCCCCGCCTCGTGCACCCAACGACCCCGGGGTCCCCTCTTAGTCGCCTCTTACGACAGGCAGGGGATACCTCAGTCCTATTCTTCGGCCCGGTACTGCAGGGCGTGCGGCGGCGCTTCATGGCCTCGCGCCGCCGCGGCGGCGAACTCGCCGTCTGGCCGGGTTCGCCGCCTCTCTTTCTCGTTCGGCCGTCTCCTTTGCGAGCATGACTGCTTCGCAGAAGGAGACGGCCGCCGTCCATGCCTCTCTGCTGCCAACCATGGCTCGCACCACAGCCGGCAGGGAGAGGTCCATCCCGATGGCGGTCTGGAGGACCGCGCGTTCAGTCACCCAGGCTGGGCACACCTCTAGGGTGTGCTGGGCCGTATCTTCGGGGCAAACGCAGTGGTGGCACCCAGGGGTCTGTTCGCGTCCTAGCATCGCCAGGTAACTCCCGAAGCACCCATGCCCCGAGAGCACCTGGGTCAGTCGGAAGCTAAGAGCCCCGTGGTGCCGATGCAGCCACTGCTCCAGGACGGGGAGTATAGCCTCCACCGTCCTGTGCCCCGCGCTCGGCCTTCCCAGCCTGAGCGCCCAAGCCTCCTCAGCTGCGGTTTCGGCCTCCTGTCGGCGTGCAATCACTTCGCGCGGAGTTGGCCAATGGCCCCTCGCACGCGCCTCCTCGCGCCAGTTGTACGCGGCAGCGAGGGTCCTCGCGTCGAGGTCCCACGGCAAACTCCGCGCCATGAGGCATGCCGCCTCGCGGGAGATCGTGCGGTATCCGCGCGCTATCCGGACGGCCATGATTCGCTGGGCTCGTCCCAGCGCCACCTCGTTGCGGCCGTCCAGTGCCGGCGCCCAGATAGGGGCACCGTACATGGCGATGGACCGCACAATCCCCGCATACAACTGCCGACAGAAGGCCGTTGGCCCTCCCAGGTTGGGCAGCAGCCTACTTAGCGCTGCTGCCGCCACGAGCAACCTCGGTCCCAGGCGCTCAAAGTGAGCGCGGAACGTCCACCTGCCGTCGAGGACCAACCCCAAGTACTTCAGGGTGGATTCGACGGCAATGGGCTCCCCGCCCACGATGATGGGTGTGGCCGCAGGGGGAGGATTCCTCGCCCCGTGGAACCACATCGCCTGGGACTTGTGGAGGGCCACCTCCAGACCGACCATTCTTATTCTTCGCACCACGTGCGCGACACCAGCAGTCGCGATGATCGCGGTCTCTCTGTAATCTCCTCCTCGAGTCGTCACCAGGGTGTCGTCTGCGTAGCAGGTGAGTTCGACACCCGGGAGGTTGGCTCCGCGCAGCACCCAGTCGTAGCCGAGGTTCCACAGAAGGGGGCCAAGAACAGACCCCTGCGGAACCCCGCACGTCATCGCCCGGCGGACCCAACCCTCTCGGCCAGGGTACGAGATGTACCTGTCCGAGAGGTACGACTCGAGGACGAGCCGCAAGTAGGGAGGCACCCGGTGGTGTACTAGGGCCTCCCTGATGCAGGACCAGGGCAGGGTGTTGAACGCGTTGGCGATGTCCAACGACACCGCCAGCACTACCCCGCCCCTCGCGATCTCCTCGTCTGCGATGTCGCGCACGCGTTGCACTGCGTGCAACGTTGAGCGACAGGCGCGAAACCCGAACTGGTTCTCCGACAGATCCGGCCCAACCGACTGGAGATGTCGGTTGATGCGGGCAGCTATAACTCGCTCGAGCAGCTTGCCCGCCTCGTCCAACAGGACGATCGGCCGGAAATCTGACGGAGCGACAGAGTCGGCGAGCCGGCCCTCTTTACGGATGAGGACCAGCTTGCCCGTTTTCCACTGCAGAGGGAACACACCTTGTTCCATGCAGGTGGAGAACAGGCTGCGGAGCCGAGTCTCCAACGCCTCTGGCTTCAACGACAGGAACCAGGCCTTGGCTGGAATTCCATCCAAGCCTGGTGCCGTCTTTTTGCCGCGGAGGCGCTCGGCCGCCGCTGCCAACTCTGTCTCTGAGACTTCCTCAGGTAATTCCCGTTCGGGCTCTGGGCCTGTCGCTCCCATTGCTGGGGCCCGGTGCTCCCCTCGGACGGGGAAGAGGGCCAAGACGACGCTTTCTGTTACTCGCGGCTGGAGACTCTGGGTCAGCGGAGGCTCCCATGGTCGGAGCTTCCGCCTGGCCACTTTATATGGCCGGCCCCAGGGATCCTCGTTGAGAGTCTCCAGCAACTCCTTCCTCGCGTTCGCCTTGGCCTCAAGGATTGCCGCCCTGAGAACATGCTTGTTCTCCCGGTGCACGCCATGGAGACGGACCTCCTCGTCAACGTCTCTGCGGCGGCGACGGCGCTGTCGTTTGTACTGGCGCCACGAAGCTACGCAGGCTCTGCGTAGCTGCGCTAGCTCGTCGGACCACCAGTACACTTGTCGCCTGGGGCGGAGCGTCCTCACGCGAGGCATGGCAGCGTCGCAGACGCTGGTCATGGCCTCGCGGAACCACTCCACCTCGTCCTCGACTTCCGCAGCGCCGTCAGGCACCGGGATCCACGACTGCACCAGGGCGGCTTCCTTCAGGACTTCCCCGTCCATCTTCTTGAGGGCCCATCTCGGACCGCTCGCAACCGGGGCTGCGGCGAGCGCCGCGGAGAGGTCGTATCGGATGTATTTGTGATCCGAATACGTTTCCACCTCCGACAGCACCCGCCAGCCGGTTATCTGTGGCAGCAAGGTCGGGCTCCCAAACGTCAGATCGACGATTGAGGACCCGTTGTGCCGCACACAGGTCGGCTCTGAGCCCCGGTTGGTCACCGCTAGGCCAGCGGCCACAGCCCACTCCATCACGGCCTCGCCGCGTGGATCCGTCCTCGGGGACCCCCACACAACACTCTTGGCGTTGAAGTCCCCTGCGACTAGCACGCGGCGGGCGTTGCTCCGCAGAACCAGCGCCTCCAGCTCCGCGAGGAAGGGCTCGAAGTCCTGCATTGGACGCCGGGGGGGGAAGTATACACTGACTAGTAACATCTCCCCCAGCATGCAGGAAACGAAGCCCTCTCCCCGCGTGATGCTCTCCGCTCGGAGCACGTGGTCCGCGGAGGGACGGACGGCTATGGCCGCTCGGCCTGAGCGGTCCGAGATCCAGCCCTCAGGAATGTAAAGTGGCTCAGCCACCACCGCGACGTGTATGGACCACTGCGCCAGGCTCTGCATGAAGAGATCATGTGCCGTAGCGCAGTGGTTCAGATTCGCCTGCAGTATCCGGGTGGCCATTAATGTGACGGTGGTGTCACATCCATGGCCACCTCACTGGCGGTGGTGGTAGGCCGAGGGGGAGCACCGGGCCCCTTCCCCCTTCCCTTTCCTTTCTTCGCTGCACTTTTGCAGCTGCCGCTGCCGAGACTGTGCGAGGCGAGCGCGCCGCTCGCCTGACAGAGCGGACAGCTCACCTCGCCTTGGCACATGCGGGCAATGTGCCCAGCTTGTCCGCAGCGGTAGCAGAGCCCGCTGCGGTCCGTCTCGGAGCGGCAATCCACCCTGAGGTGCCCGGTCTCCAGGCACCGGAAGCAGCGCCTTTCGCGCCTCGGGAGGAGCCGGACTCGGACGACACTCCATCCGAGTTTTAGTTTCCCGGTCGATGCGAGCTTCTTCGCTGCCTCCACCGGGCAGCGAACCCACACCGACCCCAGACCCCTCTCGAACGCGATGCGCCCCACTTGGACTTCGTCAGCCCTGCATCCACCGCTAGCTGCGACGGCAGCTGCGGTTTCTTCAGGGGTGACGGAGTCATCCAAGTCGGTGAGGCGCATCTCTGCGCTGCTCATCGGCCTGGAGACCTTGACCGTCTCAGCTGGCAGCACCTCCCGCAGCTTGTTGGCTAGGAGGTCAGCCTTGGCCCTCGCTTCTTCCGGAGGCCCGGAGATTTCCAGGAGCCGGGCACCAGTGGCGGCCGCACGGAAGCGGACGCTCTGGATACCCAGCTCCGCCAGGTTTACTCTCCCCTTTGCAGAGGAGATGACCTGAGCGTAGGTCATCCCACTCTGCAGGGCCTCAGGGCCAAGGCTTAGCGTGACCGCCGCAGTGCGGGGGGCGCGCAGCTTCTTGGCGGCACTCCTCGACTTCTCCAAGGCCGTCTGCTTCGGCCTTGGAGTAGCAGGTGCCGGGACTGGAGCAGCCTTCTCCTTGTCCCGGTTTCTCCTCTTCTTGTTCGGCTTCTTCTTCTTCTTCTTGTTGCCCCCCTTCCTCGTCACCACGGTCCAGCCTTCTTCGTCGGCTGGACCAGAGGGTGGAGGAGGCACGTGGGGGGCAGAAGAGGTACCCGCCACAGGCTGCCACGCAGGCTGTCGGGACACCGGGGCTGCTCCGGGCGCCGGGGCTGCTCGAGGGGCCGGGGCTGCTCGAGGGGCCGGTGGGGTCCCACGGGTGGCCGCGGCCGCTTTTCCCTTCGGGGTTGCTCGAGGGGCCGGGGCCGCTCGAGGTGCTGGAGCCGAGGGGGCTCTATCCGACGCTAGGGGCGGCCGAGGACGCTGGGCCGGAAGGAGGCGCTCATCCAGAGCCTCCAAGCGTGCGTTCATCATGGTCCCGAGCTGGACCATGATGTCGCGCTTTAACTCCTCCAAGTTGAGGGTAGGAACTCCAGTCCGGAGCTCCTCCACCTCTCGTCGGAGGAGGGCCATCTCGCCTTGGAGGCTCCTCGCCTCCTCCCGGGCTGCCTTCTCTTCTCGTTTGAGGCGCGCGTTCTCGGCAGCCAGCAGCCGGCTCTCCTCGGAGGAGGTCCGCTTCGTGAGCTCCTCGGTCCTCCTCAGGATGTTAGCCGAGGCATTCTTAAGGGCCTTGGCGCAGGTTCCCTTAAGATTGCCCGACTTGGCCGCCACGTCTCGGACCACTGAAATGTCCTCCTGGATTTTCATCCGGAGGTCTTCAGTGGTCTGCCCCTCGACATCGTCGACGAGGTCCCCCACCACTCGAGGGCGCAGCGAGTTGTAACGCTCGCAGCGCTCCTCGATGTCAGCCGTCTCACGCCGCCGGAATTCTTCCCGGGTTTTCTCTTTCTCGGCTTCTCTCGCCGCTTCGAGAAGCTTCTTTGCCTCGGCGCGTGCGCGGCTGACGCCAATGGCCTTCCCCGTGGTGGGGGGTCTCCCTCGGCCCCGCTTCGGTGGGCAGCTCAGGCCCAGGCCCACCGTTTGGAATCCCGACACCGAGCTGGTGTCGGAATCCGAGGTCCGCTTCCGGCTCAGGGACCGGTCGCGGGAGTCGGAGGATCCGATGGTCACCATCGAGGCGACAGAACCACCGGATCCACTCCTTCTTCGCGGGGAGATCCGTATCGAAGGATACGGGTCCCCGTCTTCCGTAGGAGCGCGCTTCAGGGCGCGCCCCGTCGGCCTCGGACCGTCGGTCCCACTAGGGGTGGCGACGGCCGTCGCCTCTTCTACCTCAGCGCCAGGTTGGCCACTAGAGCCAGCCTGGCCTCCTTCCTCCTTCTTTTTATTTTTATTAGTTTTTAACGTTTCCATTTTAAGTCCCACGAGTAAAGACATTTTAAAAAGAACCCTCAATCACCCAGGGGTTCGGGCTTCCCCTGGGGTGGCCGCTAGGGACAGGTATACCCTCCTGCCGCTCTTTCGAGCATCCACACGCCGCGCGAGGCCCCGTAGGGCGCCCCAGCGTGTGGAGTTGGGGATTTTTATAGAGGTTGTCTCCTCGCGGTCCGGCCAATTAAGGCAAGACCCTCGGTTCTGGAGAAGCCGCGAGACGTGACCACGACACTTCCTACCAGAGTTACGAGTTGCGGACGGGGGCGTGAGAAACGAGATGTTTCCCACGCCTGCTCGACGGCAGTGCGAGTGCACGCCGAGCCCATCCCGACTCGTCCGAAGACTCTCTCTGATGGAGCAGAGAGAGCTCGGAGAGTCTTGTCTCCGGAGATAGGGCCTCCAGAGACAACTGCCACCTCAGTCGTCAGATTGTTAGCCAGCGGACGATCACACCAAACGGGAAACGAAAAGTGTGATCGTCCGCTGTTGCCCGGGGTGCACCACGTGGAGGCCAATCTGAACCGCACCCCAACCTAACCTAACCTTTTTTTTTTTTTTTTTTTTTTTTTTTTTTTTTTTTTTTTTTTTTTTTTTTTTTTTTTTTTTTTTAAGGCGGGGAAACTCCTAACGAGTACCCTGCAGCCCCGGGGGGAGCCGCAGGGTTATGTGGGGTTCGCACCCACTAAAACCCCGCCGGTGTCCTCCTCGGCTGTTAGCAAGGGGGTCACGGGAGATCTTTCGATCGTTATGTTCAACTCCGCGACCCCCTCCAGCATCGGCTGTGAAGCCTCTTCGCGGGGGGACAGGTGGTAATAGTCCCCCCAGAGCGCGGATGGCTCTTCCTACGCCCGACGACGGAACTGGACACCTCGTTCCGTCGTCCTTCTCGGGGCCGTTATATGACTACACGAGGCCCCCGCCTCGTGCACGCAACGACCCCGGGGTCCTGCAGCGGTGCTGCAGGGCGGATTGGGGGGCTTGTCGGCCCCGACACGGTGTATGGATGATCACCGTGGTGGGACCGAGGCCCCGCCCGCTCTCCTCCTCGACCGCCCCATCCGGCAGTCGAGCGGGAGCAGGGCTTGTCACCCCCCCCCACGGTGGCTTAGTAACACCGTGGTGGCAGTTGCAAGTCCCTGCTCCTTCCTCCTCGACCGCCAGGTGCTACCAGCCGTTTCACCTTGGCCGCAGCACCCAGCGATCGTGTGTGACAGTGCCCTGGATAGGACACTGCCACCCTCTCCTACGGGGCATTGTGAGCGCCCCATCGGCACGCCCATTGCGGCAGCGACGGCGACATCAAGCCGACCGCAAAGCGTGGAGAAGTGACAGCCCGGCATCTACTCCCCTGCGTCTTCAGATCAGCCGGGTGGATCTGTGATCCCAACGGTCGGCGACGTAGTCATCAAGCCGACCGAGGGCAGGCCATTCCCGGCATTTACTAGCGCAGAGTTTCTCATCAGCCGAGCCATCAATCTCCGCGTGGGCGCGCCATTGGGGGGCTCCCAACTCCCGCACCCATCTCGCCGCCATCTCCGCATCTCCTTTCCTACTTCTTCCTCCCCTCTTCTGCCTCCTCGTTCAGCAGGGCTTGTTAGTCCCTCCACGGCGCCGAGGAGTACGCCGTGGTGGAAGTCTCAAGCCCCGCTCGCCTTCTCAACTCACACTATGCTCTCTGATAGGGCAGAGAGCATGTGGAGCGCCACTCCCGCCAGATTATCAGCCACCGGACGATCACACCAAACGGGAAACGAAAAGTGTGATCGTCCGCTGTTGCCCGGGGTGCACCGCGTGGAGGTTATCTGGCTAGCACCCCAACCTAACCTAACCTAACCTAACCTAACCTAACCTAACCTAACCTAACCCAACCCCCTTTTCGAATCGAACCTTTCCATCTATCTCCACGAATTTTTGCACATCGTTTTCTACTGCCCCCCCTATAATTACCAGCTATTTACTTCCAATTTTTAACTTACAGTTTGTATGGGCCGTTGTATGGCAAATTTTTAAATTCCCAAAATCTCTTTAAATTCACCAAAATTCCATTTTCCAACTTAAATTCATTTTTAGACCTCCATAATTATCAGTCCCACTCCCCCTTCATTTCCTAAAAGTCCGTTTTGAATTAGCTCTCACCTTAAAAATTTTAACTTCATATTTTTAGTTTAATTTTCTTAGTTTTCACTACATAGTTTTAATTAGTTCTAGGGTTTCTAAACACCCTTTCTCTCTTCTATATTCATTTTGCACTTGCATTTATTAGTTTTCTTAAGTTTTTGTAAATATAATTCTTCACTTTAAATTTTTTATCTCCACTTGAAAATTTTGGAATTTCCAAAATTTTCAAAATTTTACCCCCCATTTTTATTATCTCATCCGACTCCATAATTCCACCACATACCACGGTGCGAATAAAATCGTTTTCTATATCCCAGTTAATTTTTTATTAGCAAATCTCATTTTTCAAAAAGTGTTTTTAACACTTAAAAATTTTAAAATAATAACCTAAATTCATAATTCTTTGTCCATTACCCTAATTTGTTGCGGCGGTCATTTTGATATCTCATTTGTCCCGTCATAACACTCCATTCAGCTTTTATCATATCCAACTTGTAAAAATTTCACTCATTTTTAACTTTTAAAATTTTTATTTTTACTTTAAAATTCTTTTAAATAATCGTTTCTCAGCTCATAAAGACCACAAATAAAAAGTTTGAAAATTTTAAGTTTTCATACTTTTCGACACCGACCATCTTTTCAAAAATTCAAAGTCCGAAAATCACAAAATTTTTATAATTGCAATCCATCAGATATTACCCCAACACACACCCATAAGAATAAAATTAAACAAAACCTCATACTTTTGATTTTATTCAAAATTTTCATACTTCAAAACAAGTTTTCATAACTTAAAAATTTTTAAACATCATTTTAAAATTCATATATTTTGCCACAAAATCACCATTATTACGTCGGTCATTTTGACACCTCATTCATTAACCTCGTTAAAATATAAAAATTAATACATCAATATTAAACTCAAAATTTCACAGATTTTTAAATCTTCACTCACCTCAAATAAAGTTATAGCTCCTTGTCCGCTCCCTTCTCCTTCCCCGTCCCTGTAAAGAAAATAAATATTAAAAATATAGCTACACAAAATAAAAAGTTACATACTTACCAATAAATCCTGAAATAAAACTTAAAAATTAAAACAAAAATAACTTATACCTAAAAACTTACCTTTAATACCACTAATGGGTAGATCAGGGCTTGTCCGGCCCTAATCACACCCAACCATGATAAAAATGGACTCTAGTTTAGCCATATCCCCCTTAGGGTCATCCCTAAACCTTGTACTATCGGATGACGAATATACTTCGGCATCATCCACCAACGGCGACTTTGCGCCAAACGACCTCAGTAAAGAGGTGGTAAAAACCACCAAGTTCATCCTCAGCAAAATCACCGAAGGCAAGAGCCTCACAAAATCAAACAAGGAAGCCATAATTAAGTCTGTAAAAGAGTTACAAGACTTAGCCTCTAATCTCAAAGGCACTACATTCATCCCCTCACAACAAGTTGCTCTGGACGATAGTACCATTGCAGTCATCAAAACCACGATAAAAGAGGAAATACAGAAGCAAATCACCACTCATCTCCCGAAAACGCAAACAAAACCCTCTTTTTCCGAAGTTATAAAAACCATCCCCAAAAAACCTAACACTCCATCAGCCCTACCTACTACCAAACCAGCCATCATAATATCTGCAAAGTCCCCTGTCACCAGCAACGCAGAAACGCTCCAACACTGGAACAAAAGTGTCACCTTCAAAGATACTACTTTCGCACCAGCAGGAGTGAAATTCGTATCGAACAACAAGATCCGTGTCGAATTTGACACAGAAACACAGAGGGAAACCGCCCTCAAAAAAGCCAATCAGCCCAACTCGACAATATCCGCTGAGGAATCAAGAAAACTCAAGCCTTCCCTCATCCTAAAAGGAATCACAAATAATACACCCACTCAAGAACTTACTGATATTCTTATCAACCAGAACGAGTCCATTAAAAACCAATTTAACAAAGACGACATAACCTTCCAATTCAAAAGGACTAACAAAAACAAAAATCTTTATAACGCTGTCTTCAGAGTGTCTCCTGCTTGCTGGCGAGAAGTTATTAAAACAGGCCGCCTCAACATCGAACACCAGCGAGTGCACGTCGACGAGTACGTGCCACTCCTACAGTGTTACGACTGTTTACAGTACGGACACACTCGAAAGACTTGCACCACTAAAGAGCACGCTTGCTCACATTGCGCTTCAGAACTACACACCTACAAAAACTGCCCATCAAAAACAAACCCCCCAAAGTGCTTTAATTGCCTTGCCCACGCACAGAAGTATAACATTGTTAACCCCAAAACAAACCACACTGCAACTTCCAACTCTTGTCCTAGACATAAGCAAATAACTAATAAAATAATAAACAAAATTGATTATGGACAATAAAGATAGAAATACTAATAGAAACCATAACAAATCTACTACACTAAAAGTTATCCAAATAAATTTAAATAAAAGTTGCCAGGCCTTCCAAGAACTTCTTACTTATCTTAACAACAATCAAGCTGATATTGCGATTATTCAGGAACCGTACATCAGTAATATTAACAGTATCAAAAAGATACCAGGATACACTGTATACCAATTCCCATCAAACAACAATACCCTCTTAGCGGCAGTTTGCATTAAAACTAATATCTGCAGTACATTTGGAATTTCTGAGCATTCCAACTCCAATCTAGCTACAGTCTTAATCGAAACAAAATCAGGAAATAAAATATTCATCACATCAATATACATAAACCCCAAAAGAGACCAGCTCCAAACATTGAACACGCTAGAACAGTTCGTTCGAAACAATCGTGGATCAATACATATTATTGGCGGGGACTTCAACGGGTGGAACACCGTATGGGGTTCCCGCGCCAACACCCGGCGCGGAAACAAAGTCGTCGACTTCACAATAATAAACGACCTAAAAATATGCAATACGGGCAACCATCCCACTTACGCTGCTGTTCGATACGGGATGCTCAGGGAGTCTATTGTCGACCTGACTCTCTGTAGCAACTCCCGGTTTGCAGCAATTGGTGAATGGAGAGTAAACCCGGACATATGCACAACTTCCGATCATCACGCTATTACGTTTTCCCTAACTATAGGAAACTCAGAGCTTACACGAAATAAAAAACTCTCCACATTCCGCTATAGCACCAACAACGTCAAATGGGACCTACTAAATCAACCCTTCAAATCACAACTACTTAGAAACCTACCCAATGAACAAAATATAGAAATTTTAGACACTCCCGAATTAGAAACCTATATAGAACAAATCACAAAATCTGTTCAAATAACATGTGATAAAATACTTCCCCGTGCTACTGCCTTACCTGAAAAAGCCCCTTGGTGGACCCACAAACTAGACGAGCTAAAACGCAAAGTTATTCAAAATCATCACAAGCTGGCCAAACTTAAGCAAAGAGGCTTACCACTTACCGATATTCTAGCTGAAAGAATTGCCGTCAAAAAAGAATATTCAGATGCAATTGCTGAAGCATCAACCACCCACTTCAGAGAATTCTGCAACACGCAAAAAACCGAGGATGTCTGGACGATAACAAATCGCATTATCAAGTCCCGACCTCTAACTCAGCCTCCATCCACTCTGAAACTCAACGATGGAACCTATACAACTAACGCAAACGAAACTGCCAAAGCTCTGCTGAACAACTTCTATCCTGATGACCTCCAAGATGACACTGAAAAACACAAAGCAACTAGAAATGAAACGTCTAATTCCATCGATACAAATGATGACCCCCCCTTTACCATAGATGAAATAACCGAAGCAATAAACACAATGAATCACAAACGAGCTCCTGGCCCGGATCACCTCACTGCCGATATATGCCTTATGGTTATAAAATGCATCCCCGACACAATCCTTGCCATCATGAACCGTTGCTTAAAACTACATTACTTTCCCAAAATTTGGAAAATAGCTTACGCTAAAATCATCCCTAAACCAAGCAAAAATGATTACACCGAATTATCCTCTTTCAGACCCATTGGGCTCATCAATGTATTTGGCAAACTACTAGAAAAAATGGTCATAAATCGCCTCAATCACCACTTACAAATCACAAACAATAGTTCTGAACACCAATTTGGATTTAAACCTCAAACCTCAACTTCTCACGCCATAACTGCAGCCCTAACTAATATTCACTCCGCTTTAAATAATAAGGAACATGTCATCGCCGCGTCACTGGACATTAAGTCAGCTTTTGACAATGCCTGGTGGCCGGCAATCATCAAAAGACTCCGAGATGTTGATTGTCCGAAAAACATCTTCTATCTTCTGCGCAATTACCTAACTGACAGACAAGTCCGAATGAGTTTCGCAGACCAGAGTGTAGAAAAGTCCACATCTAAAGGATGCATCCAAGGATCTGTTTGTGGACCAACACTCTGGAACCTCGTACTGGATGGACTATTCACGACCCCATTGCCCGACGGATGCCATCTTCAAGCCTATGCGGACGATGTCCTACTCGTATCCCAATCACAAGATGTCCAAGAATTACAAACTATTACCAACTTGGCATTGCAAAATATAACTAAATGGGGAGAATCTGTAAAACTGGAATTCGGCCCCAATAAAACCCAAATCATTGCATTCACCAATAAGGCTCAGAAATGTAAAATAGAAATAAATAATCAATCCATTCAATTTGTAGAC